>OX596252.1:1543433-1652793 GCA_951394255.1 Polyploca ridens
AAATGAAGCTACACGGATTATTCATCTAAATGTGAACGTTATAGGAGTGGAATTAATGGGCGGTTCTGATATACAAAGAAATATGGTGGCTTCTAAAAATAAATCATTAAAAGAACGCGCATATGAGATAAAAATACACATCGTTGAGCTGCCTTTGTTTAATTTTGTGAATGATTTTCCTTAGCACATATATTTTACACCACATAATTTATTTGAATTGATTTCTTTGAATAAGTATTATGTTTCTTTATGTCAGAATTCGGAAAAGCACTAAGTAGGTGAGTTTTCTGGCAAGTCCACCTGATGGTAAAAAATCTGACTGTCCAAAAAACAACTGCTCAGTCAGCCTTCCGAACCTTGCTAGCGCAAGAAGACGAATTGTATGTATGAAAAAAAAAATTAAACATCGTGCAAAACCAACACCAAATAATTGGACTGTTTTACAAAAAACTTAAACCGACTTCAAAGTACACTAGTAATCAAATCCCGATCTGATGACAATGGAACCAAACGGGAAGTGTACCCTTTGAAATAAAAAAAGAATTTTCCAAATCGGTTAATAAATGACGGAGTTATGAGGTAACAAACATAAAAAAAAAACATTCGATTTGAGAACCTCCTCCTTTTTTTGAAGTCAGTTAAAAATAAAGATCAACTAAGTACCATTAGTACCAACAACAAAGAATGTTTCCAAACATTTTTTGGGCGCGTTCGCGGCTTTTTTGTAATGCATACATTTTCGGGGCGCGAGGCCCCCTTGGTCGCAAGGCCGTAGGCGGTGGCCCACGTCGCCCACGCCTTACGCCGTCACTGAGCGTCCATCGGGCTACGGACGGACATTTACCACCAGGCGGGCTTGTATACAAATTGAAGTGGTAGTATAACCTCCTATTCAACAGTTTCTTTTAGACTATTCAGTCCGCTACAACCCGTATAGCAGGTACTGCAGCCGCGTTAAGCGTTTCATTTCAGTAAAACTGAGAGAGCATGCAAAGTATTTGAAAGACGCCGAGCCAATTTTCTGTTTTTATTATGCTTTGAAATGATCGTTGCTCATACGTTTAGCCTAAAATGAGTCCATTTATATTTAAATTTTTTGTGATTATTTCTTTCTCGACTTATTTTTGGGGTAAGAGTTAACCGTCAAAGAAAGAAAGTGCCGTTACGTTTGAATGAGAGCGATAGTGGTGCTGATTCTGGTGTAAATCGCAATTAACTAAATCAGTCACATCACATCTCCTTCTTACAAACATTATTGAAAAAGGATAGAACATATTTAAAGCTGTCAAATTAGTTTTTGCCGTCTTTATTTGACGTAACTGCGATAGATGGCGACTTTTATATTGAAAACAAGCATTGGACTAATTTGTTAGGACTTAATTTCTCACATCCTATTCTTATGTTCTTTGTTAGAATGAGACACAGATTACAGATTTTCCTTTTATCTTTTATGGAAATCATTAGATTCAATACATGAAAATCTGATTTATTTGTATGTATGTAGGTACGTTATAGGTATAAAAGCAATTAGCAAAGCAACCCGTATCCGTCGTAGTACAGACAGTGATACCCGATACTTTTAGTTCCCACTCATTTGAGAGCCTTCAGTGCTCACCGAAAACGGGTGTTGTAAAATCCAACAGTAACCTTTTAGACAAGAAATCGTAGGAGTTAGATGCGGCTTCAACCAATTTTGTCTAAATACAGGGTGTTGTTTTGGTCGGCGACAAGCGACCCAGGAGCGGTAGTACAAAATATATATTCCCCAAAAATGGACTTAATTCCATTAAATACTGTAAATATGTTGAGAAATACCTTATTCAATTTGAAATAAAATTACCGCAAAGTATGGTTACTAGGCACGTGCACAGACTAGAGCTAGGCACAAGCCGCCATCGCCCCACCCCTTTACTCCCTCGTACTTCCGTTGAGTATTATGTCTACACTTTAGCTTATTACATGATTTTCAAAATTTTAATTTTTTTATTTTTATTATTAAATTATTATTAAATTTTTTTTAGCACCAGTATCTATTGTATTATAGACCCTGAGTCGCTCGTCGCTGACCAAAACAACGACCTGTATATGGAAATAGCTTATTTTTAGGTAGATGATTAAAATATCAGTAAGCCCGTTTTCACACGAGACGATAACGACACCGTAAAAATGTCGTTGACGATTTAGCGGACCATACATTTCTATGAACCGATTTCACACAACAACACAACACACCGCACTGCATATAAAATAAATCCTCACGACCCGTACCCAGCTTCTGGCGAAGGGGGGGGGGGCACATCAGTTTTTTTAAGCCGGGTTTCCCGCGCTTTTTTTGCCATACACACACCATACGTCCCGCTTTCAGGCTGTCTGACCCGCTGTCCCCAGAGCAAAATTGTCCCGGTTAAAAAAAAAACAAAAATCGTTTTTTGTTCAATTTAGGCCTTTATTATAAACAGATCAAACTATTATTTATAAAAAGATTTTTCTCTAATTTATAAACTATTGACAAATGACCAAACGCAGCATTGAAAGCCATTTTGATTACCAAACTAACATACGCCCATGCTCACGACATTTTTACGGTGTCGTTATCGTCTCTTGTGAAAACGGCCTAACCATACTACAAAGAATTAGCAAGAATTTGTTTGAGAGGTTGAATTTATCGTCTAAAATTATCTTTGTTTGGTAAACTTCTTGTTAAAATGGATACTAAATTAGAATCAAACAAACGTCCATCCTTGATCATCTGTGGTTGTCTAGACAGATTTTAAAAACTGAAATCAGCACGTTGAATGGTAAACATCGTGTCCGTTTGTATATTTATACAAATCGTATAACTGCGTTGGGCAATAGTCCGTTGAAAAGTCAATGATAACATTAGAATGTGTTTTTGAATCGTGTTT
The DNA here is from genome assembly GCA_951394255.1 of Polyploca ridens. NCBI lineage: Eukaryota > Metazoa > Arthropoda > Insecta > Lepidoptera > Drepanidae > Polyploca > Polyploca ridens. The sequence continues at coordinate 1,546,340 of OX596252.1, forward strand.
CTATCGATAAATCTTTTTATTGTTATAACAGCTAATACAATTATTAAATTTCTGTTTATATTTCATTGAAAACATCAAATATTTAATCAAAAACTCGAATATTTCTGGGATATGAGCAATATTTTTTTCAAAATGCAGTTTTTTTTTTCCAATCGTAACTTTTAGAACGGCATTACGTAACTTTAAAGCCGGTTCAATATAACAGTTTTTAATATTTTTTTTGCATTCTGTATGCATTCATGCTCTACCGCTTGAACAACGGACAGTTCAAATTCGAAAAGTATTTATTCAATTTAGGCCCTGATAAGGCACTTATGAACGTTAACAAAATGACTCTACACCGGTTCCAAATACAACTTGAACTGAGAAGACTCAAGAAACTAAGCAAGTCCTTTTTTTTTAAATGTGCACTTAGAAGTATTACAATTTACAAAATATATATAACAATAGCCTGCGAAGCGAACAATTCATTCAAATGCATTCTTCACCTACAAAATCAGTAACATTATAGTACCGTTTCTTGCATAGCTTCTGTTTTACTATCTTTTTAAATCTATTAATAGGTAGCTCTTAGATCAGTGTTCGGAGGTACCTATTACCATCGCACCACTCGCCATCGACGGGGAGTTCATCCTCACAGATTTTAACCACTCGCACTCGATTGGTCTCGCACTGTGCTGATTCAAAGAAGCTTGCTACCACAGACGCTCAAATTGTGGAATGAGCTCTCCGCCGTGGTTTTCCCAATAGAGTACAGCATGGGTTCTTCAAGAAGGATGTAAAAAGATTTTTGCATGGTCGGCAACGCGCGATTGGTAAAAATAGCACTATTTTTGACGTTATAATATTTCCATAAACTCAAAAAGGTTTCTCTAATCATTGCAATAAAGTTACATTATCCACAAATAGATAACCCAGTAACTAAAATAAATTTTCATTGTTACAGGTAACCAAACCATCTAAAGACCACCAAAACTATGAGGATCTGAATTAAAATACATCAAAATGGAGTCGACCGAAGAAGAACTCCGTAACATATGCCTGAACCTGACCAGTGAAGAAGCCAGCTTAGTTGGCTGCAACTACAGCAGTGAATTCGAAAATGGAGAACTGCTTGAAAAGGTTGTATCAAGGGTTGTGCCAATCTTCTTCGGCTTCATTGGAATCGTCGGACTCGTTGGCAATGCATTAGTCGTTCTTGTTGTTGCTGCTAACCCTGGCATGAGATCAACCACAAACCTCCTAATTATAAACCTCGCAGTCGCTGATTTACTCTTCGTAATATTCTGCGTGCCATTCACAGCCACAGACTATGTTATGCCAAGATGGCCATTTGGAGACCTGTGGTGCAAAGTTGTCCAATATTTCATTGTTGTAACAGCACATGCTTCAGTCTATACATTAGTACTCATGTCTTTGGACAGGTTTATGGCTGTGGTGCATCCTATAGCTTCAATGTCGATACGAACTGAGAAGAACGCATTGTTAGCAATAGCTTGTATATGGGTGGTTATCTTAACTACTGCGATACCTGTGGCAGTCTGCCATGGAGAGCGAGAGTACTCCTATTATCACAGGAATCATTCATCTTGCGTCTTTTTAGAAGAACAGGGATATAGCAAGTTGGGATTCCAAATGTCTTTCTTCCTGTCCTCTTACGTTATACCTCTGGCGCTGATTAGTGTTTTGTATATGTGTATGCTGACGAGGTTGTGGAAGAGTGCGCCAGGAGGGAGAGTGTCAGCTGAGAGCCGACGAGGGAGGAAGAAGGTCACCAGAATGGTTGTGGTCGTAGTTGTCGTCTTTGCTGTATGCTGGTGTCCTATTCAGGTGAGCAATTTTATGTTATTTATTATCAATACTCAGAAAACCGCATTATAGAACATGCATAAAAATAGATTGGGTTCATCTGTTTATCATATTATTGGGTTGTGTGTAGATTAAATTGGTTTATCAAGCTAAACATTACTATAGGGCCAACTTTTATGGTTTTTTACCCGACTGACCCGGAAAGATGGTAATGTTTTTCGAGTGTATGTATGTATGTATGTCTATTTCTTTGTGCCGCTCTGCAGCCTAAACGGCTTGATAGCATATGAGGTGTCGTTAGATTCGTGTTGACTGGGGGAGTGTCATAGGGTATATTATTTTTATATGGCGCCTAAGAATAAAAAAATAGGGGGGGGGGGTATTAAAAATAAAAGTTTCGTTATTATAACAATATGGATAAATAGACCATTCCATATATGTATATATTGTAATACTTTAATGCTACCATTTTGACATAAACTGCAAAAAATCACATTTAATGCAAGGACAGTAGGTACTGAGCCGTTACCATACGTAAATCACAGAGTTGCGATGGTTGTTAGCGTTCCTTTACCGTACCGCTCATTTACTTACATACACATTATTACATTTATAACTGTTTTCAGGATTAGAAGATATCGGTGACAGTTCACATTTTCCGGTTCACTCATACTACTTGCGAGGAACTAATATAATATTTTGCAAAAAAATATTTTAATTTCCATTTTATATCATTGCAAAAATACAATATATACCGCTATACATAACTAAGAAATAATTTCAGCACATTAATATAGCTTGACAATTTTAAAAATTATGAAATAGGATATCCTTAAAATACTTGCTGCATGAAACGGAACATTTACCTATAGTGATTGATAATGCTTGATCGACAGGGAAATTCAAAAAGTATCGATATATGTTATATCGATTATTTTTGAATAGGTTTATCAATATCGAAATATTTTTAATTACCAAAAATTTTTGATATATCGGTACGATATCAAAGAGAGAGAGAATATTCTTACATTACTAGGTAAATATCAATTAACAAACATAATTTCTCATAAATCCTGTAATAATTATCTGAAATTAAGAACAATGATAATAGTACAGTATGATACATGTGTGCAAAGTTGGTAATTACACACGAGGCGGAATTAAGCAGTAAGCGGTATAAGGAAATATAATTTGGAAAATAAAAGCACTAAAATGAAAATCGATTAGACTTTCTTTATTAATTTTCTCGATACAACAAAAAAATCGATTGGATATCGTTAAGGCGCATGACTATAATTGTCAAAAGTGAACTGTCACCGATATCTTCTAATCCTGAAAATAGATGAATACATACAACTCTTTCTGTATAAAACTAAAAAGTCTGAAATAAATTAAATTATTAAAAGAAACAAAAAACCCGACTGCGTAAAACATAAATTAACTGAAAAGAGAAAAACAAGCTCTTAAATCTATAGAATTTTGAATATAACTTGAATTTTATAAGGTATTGCAGTCGGGGATAAACAATATTACAAAAAAAATACATACTTAGGTTATTGGTTGTCCCCGATTCATAAATTAACTGAAAAGAGAAACTTTTCAGTTAATTTATGTTTTACGCAGTCGGGTTTTTGTTTCTTTTATAATTAAATTTTTCATACAAAAGATTAATGTTGCATGAAATAAGTTTTTACATTATATTATAATCTTAACTGTTCTTATACTAGAAGAACCTTTTGGATATTTAAAACAGTAGATTTATACACTTGTTTTTATTAAGAATCATTTTAAATTATTCTATTGTAAAAATACACTTTGTCATGTACATTCTCAGTTAATCTGGAATTCCAATCGGTTTCGCGCAATCTATCAATTTTGCTATATTTTGACTGTGTTCGACTGAAAGCCTTTAGATTTGGAATTGGACACGAAATCATTTTGCCAGTGGCAAACGGGTTGTTATAGGATTTTGTTACATCTGTTTGTTCACTTATTTACTTTGTTCTATGAATAAATGAATTAAAATATTAATACCACAAGCATATTCAAAGAAATAAAAACTTAATATACCTACTTAATTATATTAATTTTTAATCGACTTAAAAAAAAGTAATTTAAAAAAAATTAAATCGACTTCAGAATACACTAAAAAGTATGAAATAACTCTAATCTGACACTGATTTGAAGTCAGCGAAAGAGCACGACGTATTCCATTGAAAATATTTCGCTGACTTCAAATCAGTGTCAGATTAGAGTTATTTCATACTTTTTAGTGTAGTTTGAAGTCGATAACAATTTTTTAAATTACTTTTTTAGGCTATGCTGTGAATCTATGAAATAAATACATAGTTAGCAAAAGTTACAATTTGCACCTCAACTTTCATAAAGTTAAAAATATTCTAGAAAATCCGACTATCTGATCCCAAATTACACTAATTACTATGGAAATCAGATAACTGCCATGGTATAACAACTTAATAAGGATAACTAAGTTGATAAGGATTATACGATAGAAAACACAATTTCACACATCCCAATTTTTTTTGCTGAAAATGTTCGCGTATTTTTAAATTGTTGTCGCTTGTATTTGAAATCCGTTTAAGCCACATAAAGCTAAGAGGCTTATTGCAAGGAGATGGTATTAGACTACTCGCTTACGGAAAAATAAATAACACGGGCATTACATCGCTGTTATTTTGCGAAATACAACGTAGTACTTGTTTTTCGTGAACGTTTTAAAGCTTGAATTAAAATATATTTAACAGACACGGTAAATAAGATGGAACAATAGGAGAAATAATGTTAAATGCTATCTGTGAACAGAGCTGATGCAAAATTGATGCTGTCATTAGGAGGCAGGAGCTCGTAACCGATGTTTATAGTTGTTGTCTGGTTGCCACAGTACACGCTCTATATAATTTAGAATGTGTACCCTGAACTACGTTAGGTCACTATCTATTGCGTTTGAGTGTACTAAATGTTTCTGTACGGGAGTACCATAAGTATTCTGCATGTGGAATGAGCTCCCCGCCGTGGTTTTCCCAAAGGAGTACAGCATGGGGTTCTTCAAGAAGGGTGTGAAGAGGTTTCTTCAGGGTCGGCAACGCGCGAGTGATACCCCTGGTGTTGCAAGCGTCCATAGGCTACGGTAACCGCTTACCATCAGGCGGGCCGTATGCTTGTTTGCCACCTTAGTGGTATAAAAAAAAAAAAAAAAAAAAAATGTGATAAAGTTCTAATGGAGAATCCTGGTAAACCCAATCGCATCGTTACCGCTTGCAAACATCAATTATTTGCATTCAATGTACCGATTATCGTTTCCGAAGTCCCATAATACTTTCTTTTTTATGTTTTTTTAAGAATATTTTTCAATTTTAGTTGAGGCAAACATTTGTGACGCCTAATTACGATATATAAAGAAAAAAAAAGAAAATCAACGAATTTGGTTTTTAAACGATAAACCCAAAAACAGACGCTAAAATAAAATCACAATCTATACCATGGTAGAAGTTACATTCTGGGGTCTTCGACATCTATGTCTCATTCGATATTTCGTCGCTTAAGTTCTAACACCACGTAAGTCAGAATAGCAACTTTACAGGAGAGTGAAAAAACTGCATAATTTTACATAGATTCCCCTACAATACCATTGTTACTTTTTACTTAATTTATAAGTTTCTATTGACTGACTTTTGTGGTGAGACGATTTGCCAAAAAAACACGGCGGATATCTAGAAATTCTATTCATGTTGACAATCTGCCGCGCTTATTAGAAACGCAGTAAGGAAGAATTTTTAGGAAATTGAGTTACTTATATATTCGGAATCCTCGCAATGAACTCTATATAGTGATTGTTCCTTATTTTGATAGCTGTTCTTCAAGCGGTACTTTTCATTAGCAAAAACGCAGACTATTTTTTGTTGAGAAGTAAATTAATAAACACAACTGCTCTTTAAAAGATGCTTTTAGACGCTATTTACTCGAAACTAAGAATCCTCCTTACTGCACTTCTAATTAGCGCTGCAGCAGATGTTCGCCATATATTCCGCTAAATATGTAATAATGCGATATCGATGTCGAATATGTCGAATCGGGATCCAAAGAGGCTTGTTAAGCATGCCTTATCAAGACTTCGCTTATCTATACAGGGTGTTGTTTTGGTCGGCGACAAGCGACCCAGGAGCGGTAGTACAAAATATATATTCCCCAAAAATGGACTTAATTCCATTAAATACTGTAAATATGTTGAGAAATACCTTATTCAATTTGAAATAAAATTACCGCAAAGTATGGTTACTAGGCACGTGCAAAGACTAGAGCTAGGCGCAAGCCGCCATCGCCCCACCCCTTTACTCCCTCGTACTCCCGTTGAGTATTATGTCTACACTTTAGCTTATTACATGATTTTCAAAAAAAAAAAAAAAAAAATATTTTTATTATTAAAAATAAAAAATGTTTTTTTTTATATTTTTTTTAGCATCAGTATCATTTGTATTATCGACCCTGAGTCGCTCGTCGCTGACCAAAACAACGACCTGTATATATAAAATTCAAAGTCCTGACTGACTGACTGACTGATTGACTGATATATCAACGCACAGCCTAAACCACTGGTCCTAGAGACATGAAATTTAGAGGGTATATTCTTTGTGAAGAGTAGATATCCACTAAGAAAGCGTTTTTCGAAATTCCACCCCTAAGGGCGTAAAATAGGGGATGAAAGTTTGTATGAAAGTCCGTCAATTTCGAAGTTAGGATCTTCAAATGTTGTGTTTAGGCTGAAGATTTAAAATTAATGTATACGTGTCTCAGCGTTTTTAATAATTCCACCCTCGAAGCGGGATGAAGTTGTTTTGTTTTGTTTTATTGTTGTAGAAAAATAGGCCACGCGGGCGGAGCCGCGAGCAGAAGCTAGTAGATATATAAAAGAGGAAAGATTTATTATGTTACGTAGCTTGTTCACACTAGGGAGTGAAATCATAATCATAGTTTTTCAAATTGTTTCAGATCATTCTACTAGTAAAGGCGTTGGACAGATACACCATAACTTACTTCACGGTGACGGCGCAGATAGTGTCGCACGTCCTAGCGTACATGAACAGCTGTGTCAACCCTGTGCTGTACGCGTTCCTATCCGAAAACTTCAGGGTTGCCTTCAGGAAGGTAATTATAACTAATATTATATAACGTACTTGACGGTGACATCCATATATTATATTTTATGTCGCACGACCTAGCAATGAACAGTTGTATCAAAACTGGCTGTACGCGTTCCTCACCGAAAACTTTAAGGCGATGATAGCTCAGTGGTAGTGACGTCGGATACCGAGGCGAAGGTCCCGGGTTCGAATCCTACGAGCTTTCGGTGAAGGAAAACATCGTGAGGAAACCATAGCACGGTGGTAGGGTACTTTGTAGTACCCGCCTGGCTGGCTACCACCCTCAAGTTGAAAATCTGTCGCCAAGCACCTATCGGTGTGTTCCGACAGCTGCACTTGAGAGCCAGTTCCTTCTAGGCTTTGTGTGCTTACCACCTTCGGCCGCATCATCACTTACCATGGTGAGATTGCGGTCAAACACAGGCCTATAAACAGTAAAAAAAAAAAAACAAAAAACTTCAGGATTGCCTTCAGGAAGGTAATTATAACAAATATTACATAACGTACTTCACAATGACGGCGTAGATCGTGTTGCATGTCCTAGTTAGCATATAACCATTTATATGCTAACTAGGACATGCAATGCATGCATGCGGGGAAAGGAATATGTTAGCTAGGACCATTCCTAGCTAACATATTCCTAACATATTCCTATCCCCGACCACCTATGAAAAAATATTTTCCTATTTTTAACCGACTTCAAGAAAAGGAGGAGGTTCTCAATTCGGATGTTTATATTTTTTTTTTTTTTTTATGTATGTTCGGGCATAACTCCGTCATATATAGACGGATTTGCAAAATTCTTTTTTTGTTCGAAAGGGGTATATTTCGAAATGGTCCCATATAAATTTCATATAGATCTGATGATGAGTTTCGGAGATAGACAACGGAACACTTAAAAAAATTACAGTAAATACAGCCGCGATTGCTGCTATCGCATAAATATGCATTGTTTAAGCAATCACACAACAAAACATCAGGCCTGTACACTCGAAAGGGTTACGCAGATGTATTCAGTATATAATGAAACTAAAAATTCAAAAATAATTAACTTTTTAACAAAAAAATAAACCGCCTTCAAAGTACACTAAAAAGTATAAAATAACTCTTATCTGACACTGTTTTGAAGTCAGCGAAATATTTTCTATAGAACACGTCATGCGATTTCGCTCACTTCAAAACAGTGTCAGATAAGAGTTATTTCGGTCCTCATTTCGGACCCTGTCACGGATGAAATTCTGAGCATAGCTCGTTCCATAGCTCGCTGAGTGACTCTGAGGGACTATGCGGCCAGCAATGAAAGACCACGTCAATCAATAATAATATATTTTTTTTTGTTTCCATTTTAAAAACTGTTCCGTACGACTTTCTGCGATAATGCTAAAATCCAATGGTAGACCGGTAATCATACGGAATCATCAGGTAAACCGTCTGTAGCCTCATAACAAAAAAACAACTAAGGTTTCTACAAGGAAAAGTCGTAAATCAATAAAACCGAGAATGATATTTCTGCTGACAAAAGTACGAGTTGAACAGAAAAACATATTTTCAGGAACATAAATTGAATGCTGATAGGACAATAGGACCTCATACTGACATAGAATATTGCAAATAACAGATTATGTTGTAAATCGCATTCAACTAATTTTATTCACATCACATCTTTTTCTTTTTTTATACCACTAATGTGGCAAACAAGCATACGGCCCGCCTGATGGTAAGCAGTTACCGTAAAACTATTAACTATTCTTACAAATATTACTAAAAAAGGATATAACATATATTTAAAGCTGTCACATTAGTCTTTGCCATTTTAATTTGTGGGTATTTAGACGTAACAGCGATAGATGGCGACTAAATTTACGTTGAAAATAAGCATTGGACTAATTTGACAGGACTACATTCCTTACATCCTTTTGTTAAGTTCTTTGATAGAAAGAGATATAGTGATACTAAATTTAGTTTAATTGTAAACAATAAAATCAGTGCCATTATCGATGTCGTAATACCTTTTCTTATACCTATTTCACAAATAAACACATGACCCGCAAAATGGCAGGCGGCATAAATAAATTTGTAATTACTTACACTAGAAACATTTCAAATTCAAAGCTTAGCTTATTTCCTCATATTTTATAAGTTCTGAGGCCACGTTATTTACTTTTAGTGTCAACAAAGGATTCATATTGCGTCGTAGTGTGGTCCAAACTGCAATAATGTAGAAAAACGAATGCAATTTAAATTACAAGACGCGGCGACGCAAACAACGAGACTCACAACTCCCGACATCACTCGTTTGGCTGCACACTACCACAGTTTTATTAATCACCCTAGCACATACTTATTCTTACTAGTAGATTGAACGGCCGGGCGGGGCGGGGTGCTTTTTCCGCCAATGCATTAGCTTGACCATCTAAAGAGGAAACACAGCCAGCCTTTTTGAAGCCTGCTATAAACCTTTCCAATGTTTGGCAGCAGCGGCAGACTCGCGGAAATTTAAAAGTTTTTTTCTATTTTTAACCGACTTCAAAAAAAGGAGGAGGTTCTCAATTCGTTTTTTTTTTATGTTTGTTACCTCATAACTCCGTCATTTATTAACCGATTTGGAAAATTCTTTTTTTATATGAAAGGGTACGCTTCCCGTTTAGTCCCATTGTCATCAGATCAGGATTTGATTACTTCTTAGTGTACTTTGAAGTCGGTCTAAGGTTTTTGTGAAACAGTCCAATTATTTTAATTGTGTATATGCCTGCGTTCACAATCTCACCATGGTAAGTGATGATGTGGGCGAAGGTGGTAAGTTCACAAAGCCTAGAAGGAACTGGCTCTCAAGTGTAGCTATCGGAACATACCGATAGGTGCTTGGCGACAGATTTTCAACTTGAGTGTGGTAGCCAGCCCGATGGGTACTACAAGTGCCCTACCACCGTGCTATGGTTTCCTCACGATGTTTTCCTTCACCGAAAGCTCAAGCTCATTGTAGGATTCGAACCCGGGACCTTCGTCTCGGTATCCGACGTCACTACCACTGAGCTATCATCGCCTTAAACTTATACCTACTACTACTATTAAACAGTCACAATTTGCTGTCAACTATCGTAGCAATGTCTATATTTACACTGTACATATACCTGTTTCAGAAAGTGGGAATATAATACCAGTAATCTCTGGAGAGAACCTATATCTACATTATTGACGGTATTCAAATGTTAAAGCACAAAATATTTCCACACAATCTGTCCTTTATTGCACGGAGTGTATTCATTTATTTTTATGGTCTGGCAACAGCTAGCAGACGAATGAAATTCTCGCTTTGATAAAGTGCTTTTGACGGATGAGATTGTAAAACAAAAAATGTACTGAGTTTAAAAATCTCATCTGGTTTTAGTTTTCACTTTTAGCTGAGTTACTATCATTATATACGAGCATAGTGCAAGTACCTGGCAGATAACACACTGAAGAAACGTCTCCAAATCGGGGTTGTACACACGGCTACACATCAAGCTATATATATCAAGTATTAGCTGATCTCGCATTGTATAGGATTTCCATACAATGAGAGGTCATCTTATATCTTACAAGGAATAAATTGTTATTCGATAATATCTCAAATTTAAATTGTTGTGTCGCTGTCTGGAAAACGGTTCCTAATTGCACAGATTAGAGCTTTTTTTTCGTTATTTTATGCGTTTTAGTTAGTACCATTTTTTTGCTATACTCATTAGGCATGTAGGTTTTATAGAACATTTTCGTTTACCAAAAAGCCAGCTGTGATCTTTTACATGGCATTGATATGGCCACAGTAGTAGGAACTGACTCTCACTCACTGCAGTTACTTACCGGACCACACCGGTGACTGGCAGACCGTCAACTTTAAAGCCAGCCAGGTGGGTACTTCCAAGTACCTACCCTACCCTGTACTTGCGAGTCTTGTTATTTCATAACTATTTCATAACTTTCCTCGATAGTCCTTTATGTACCTTTATGTTAAAATGAATCTCCACAATAGTCTATAGATAACACCAAGTAAACACTAAAATATGAATCTTGTTGAGTGAATACAAGAATACATTGAAATGAAAAACAAATCCACAAATCATTCTTTCAATAAGTAAGAGCTCGGCGTAGTACATCAAAGAGAATTTATTCTAAGAAAAAATTGTACGTTACTACTAAAGGGAACTTGTTATTGTAATAATGTGCTGGACTCAATCTTTCTGACTTACTGTAATCATCTATCAATCTCTGCATTGAGCCTCAAGATTTAAAACACACTATAGAGTTCATCAATTAAGCTTTAATTTTGTAGGTTCTGGGGATCAAAGATACTAATTTAAAAGATACCAAAATTTAATCTTGGAAAAATCAACATACATGAGTAAGGTCTCTAGAGATCATTGTGGAGGGGGGAAGGGTCGATAACTCGTGAATGATGCTCCAAGTGTCTATAGGCTGCAGTAACCGCTTGCCACCAGGCGGGCCGTATGCTTGTTTGCTGACTTTGTTGTTAAAAGGAAAAAGATAAGAAGGTATACAAAAAATAATTAAGATTCGAGTATCAGGTGTCGCGGCCTTAAGTTTTGTATAAGAAACTAATAAACAAAAAACATGCACAAATACTCATAATAACTAATGTTTTTTGCTTGGGGTCACAGGTCCCCCTCAGCATAAAGCTGCACTACTTATTCAGTAGTGCAACGCGCATTGGTATTCTGACAGGGCCTTTACTAAACGAGTGACGACACAAACAAAGGGTATGAATAACATACATTAATAGCTTGATATAAATAATAAAACTAGTAGCACAGACCGCTTATCTACAAACATTAAAGACCATGATGTACTCCTCGTCGCCAAAGACAGACATTAGATGACGAAACATTATCAATAGGAAAAGGTTTCCTTGAGGGAACGACTCAAAATAATGAGGAACACGATGCGAGGATAAGAAGAAGACGCTTTTGGTAATTAATTAGTACAACAAATTCATAAGTAATTACTATCCCATCTAACGCTGATGGGCAAAACAGTCCATTTAAAGGAAAGAGTGATTTCCTTTAAAAGACAATACTTATTGGTAAAAAAAACAATGTCATCACTTCTGATCTTTCTTTGAGCTTCTTTCGTATTATTCCTTCTTTCGTAAGTTCCAAGAAATTTGTGATAAATGACGGGGAAAATAAAAGAACAACAGTGTTTTTTACAGATCATTTCCCGATTTAAGATAAAGGAAATGAATATAATCATTTACCCGTTCAACCGGTTATAATTCTTTGGAAGAGGAAAAAATGTAACTCAACTGATATAAGTTAAATCAACAACCGGGAAAAATGGTAGCGGTCACAAAATGTTATGTTAGAAAAAAGAATATAAGATATTTTGCTGATCTCTAACTGGCATAAAATATAAAGTTTGTTTGGCATCGAACATAGTGCATCAGTAAAATTCCTTCTAGACTTTGTGTGCTTACCACCTTCAGCTTACTTACCTGATGTGGTGAGATTGTAGTCAAACACATGTCTATACATTATAAAAAGTGCTGTGCCACCACCGCACTTTGCCGTAAACCGCGTGTTTTGGTGCGTCCGCCTCTCCGCACGGATTCCACCACCGAGAATCGTTACTGACAGTATGCTAATCGCCTAAGTGCCAAAATAAACTGAATTTCAAACACACTCGCTCATTGCACCGTTTTTTAGCTTATTACGCACTAGTACTTTTTACTTTACATTACCGCACAGTTTTACGATATATAATCCGATTATGTTAAATTGGTACACAATTGATATGTGTGTAGACGAAGCATTCTTAATTTAAACGGGTAAAACAGTTTGACAGCGGTTCGCTTGTAAAAAAAACTTGCGCGCCATATTTGTTGATGTTATCATTGCTTATTATCAATAAATGTACTTTGAAAAATTCAAGGTTTTTCGGTTTTCTCCTCGCAAGTGTGTTGAAAAATGTCGTATTACACGCGTGTGCATATGATCATTACACTCTCGGCTCCTTTATCGCTGAATACTGTCTCGCGAGTAATTATCAACATTGCACACATGTATCATAATGTACTATTACTCCAGTCTAAATAAAGGTACACAACTTGTTATTTTACCAGTTTCACACCCGCTCTATATTTTATTGAAGCAAATAACAAGCCGTCAATCTCTTGTAACAATCACTATTAATTTACTCGTTACAAAATGAAGCGAAAGTACCACAGACCTGGAATTTCTGGCTCAGTTCCAAACCGTTACTCATATATATTTCCACTCTTACGAATCATTAATCGGAAAGATAATGCAAATCAACATACTCTTTTATAAATAGACTATATTTCATAGAACAACAAGAATGTCGAATGTTTGTGTTTGAAAATAGATGGATGATTTAAAAAGAGAGTTACTTTAATTTTTCTATTTTTTGAAGATAGCATTTGGGGCACAGATATACATCTAAATATATGACGCGAGTATCAAAATCTGTGCAAAAATGGGGCACAATGTTCTTCTTTTGAAAATGTTTCGCGCGGACAGGGAACTCGCATAAGGCTGCATGTCCACCAGAGATGTGTAGCGAGGGATACGTTTAGCTGACAAATAGGATAGCTTCATTTTCACGTTAAAAATCTAATGCCAGTCTAACTAAATCAATCTTGTGACATTATGGTAGGTACAAAAAAAGTTACACGCTTGGTTTCAATACAGATGGAGGGACTTGCGTTATTTATTTAGATTTATGTCTGTGATTTGGGCATCATTCAAGCGTTACCAATACTTAGCCCCTCCCCAAAAAAAAAAAAGAATTTAAAAGATGGTAGATGACATAGTGTGCATCGCAGGGAAACTATGGACAATAATTTCCAGACACAGACAGGAATGGAAAAACTTGGAGGAGGCTTTTATCGCTACTGGATCTCCTTACACTAATAACAATACTGATAATACACTAACAAAAAATATAAGGCGATGATAGCTCAGTGGTAGTGACGTCGGATACCGAGACGAAGGTCCCGGGTTCGAAACCTACAATGAGCTTGAGTTTTCGGTGAAGGAAAACATCATAGGAAACCATAGCACGGTGGTAGGGTACTTTGTAGTATCCATCTGGCTGGCTACCACCCTCAAGTTGAAAATCTGTCGCCAAGCACCTATCGGTGTGTTCCAACAGCTGCACTTGAGAGCCAGTTCCTTCTAGGCTTTGTGTGCTTACCACCTTCGGCCACATCATCCCTCACCGTGGATTGTGAACAAACACAGACCTATACATGGTAAAAAAAAACTTACTAATACATAAACAATAAAATTAAATTAAATATATTTCTTTTTTTTTGTAATATACTTTTACTTATTCGTTGTGTAAGGAATTTAAATAAAACCTTTTTTTTATTTTATTATAGTCCCTCCCCAAAGAGCTCTAGCGACATTATTCACGCGCAGGAACATTCAGTTATTTGGCTGTGGTATTCTAAGGTCGGCCGCATACTATAAGAAATTTTCTGTCAGAAATTTTCGGACGCCCGCCGGAAGGCACTTTCCCCATACATTTTGTTCTAGACCCCGCATACTATCCGAAAATTCTGACGTGTCTGACGTCCAAAAATGTATGAGCAAGCGAATTTCTGACAGAAAATTTCTTATAGTATGCGGCCGGTCTAAAGGTGCTCAAACCTCTCTTAAAAATCAATCATTGGTAAAATAATCAGCAATAGGGAAATAGATAATCTTCAAATACCGTTATCCTTACTCCATAGCGATTTGTGATTGCAACCGTCTTATGTATTTATTCACCCGTATGGTTCAGGACATAATACAGTCAACATGTCGCAGTATTTATGAAATCGGCTGCATCACAATATGCCTAACCAAATTGTATTATTGTAACATTTTGATTGAAGAAATCATGATTATAAACCTGTCGTTTAATCGTATCCTACCAATGTGGTATATGTGAAAGTTTGTGTGTATGTCTGTCTATCATTCAAACGGCTTAATGGATTTGGATGAAACTTGGTAAACATATAGAACATTCCATGGAGTAAATCCCTCTCGCTTTTCTTAGTCATTCGTTTTTAAAAACAACCTGCTGTGAAGTTATTAGAATTATAGAACTTTTCATTGGAATAGTCGTAACGACGAATGTTACGAATAATAATTGATTTAATTTGGTAAGTAATTGGGTGTAAACTCCATATAAGTGTATCTAAGTGTATCTAAGTGTGTAAGACAGCGCATAGCAATTTTTACACAATACAAAATACGGCAGCCAAAGTGTCGTGTTCCTGCGCGTGAGTAAGGTTGCCTCATTGGGAGCTCATTGGGGAGAGGAGCAGCGTCGGTAACGCGTGAGTGATGTCTCGTGTATTGCAAGCATTCATATGGCTATGTTAACCGCTTACTATCAGGCACTGCCAGTGCTTGTTAGCCGGGCCGCACACCAGGCATACATTTGTAACTCGATAATTGTAGCGCCACATTTGAAACGCGACACATTTAACGCCCCCATACATTTGTACGTGAGCACGCACACCGAGGAAACATGTGTGGCGGGCGCACTTTGTAGCGAGACGTTGTCCGCGCTACACGAATTCAAGATCGAACACGTTCGTTTTTTGTGTCGCGTTGGTTTGCAAAAATGAAAGACAACATTGAATTTTACGTTGAGTTTATTGCAGAGGTTGAAAAAAACCCTGTATTATACAATCACACGCTCAATGATTATAGTAACAGACGAATTACAGAAATTATTTGGACTAAGATTGGCGAAAAATTCAATGAAAAGAGTAGTGTAATTCTTGCGAAATTTTGAAATTCCCGTACATTGTGCAATCTTGATTAAACGGATGAACCCAATAACGTCTTTTTTTTCTCATTAATCGCCACATCAAGAAATCTTCGTCATCAGACGATGATGTCGACATTATCAAAGCAGTGCCACGCTACAACTGTGCTTCCGATGTGCGCATTTACAATACATTTGTAGCGCATACAATTGTAGCGCAATAATTGTGGCGACGTAAATAACAAATGTATGCCTGGTGTGCGGCCTGACTAAGCCGACATCGTAGTATAAAAAAAGTTTCCTCCTTTCCTCGTCTTATTTTTATCAGTTAATGATTTTTCGATAACAAACTTTAAACGCGCTTAAATGTGTCTTTTGATCTACTTTAGATAGTAGATCAAAAACACATGTGATTAGGATTTGAGAAATGAAGGGATTTTACATACAAGCTGACCCTAATTGCGAACATCAGTCACCTTACCTTATGAAATTTCAGTCACAAAGACTTTATCAGTAAAGGAGATTGCTAGTTTTGGCATCGATCAATCTGAAAGTACCTAAAATATTTTTTGTAGTGATGGCTTTTATGCTATTGTCAGAAAAAAACGAGAAATAGCGGCGAGACGACTCGACCATTAGCTATTTCATAAGTAATTTGTTGATTTTATTTTTTTATTCTATGGAGGTGCAAGGTGGATGACACCTCCATTTAAAAGGGAAGATCTTCCGCCAGGCTGGGTCATCGTGCCTGGGGACCGCGGTCCAACTGTACATGTCGGACAGTTGTATATATGCAGATTCTCGAGAAAACTTCTTAAGCGCGATGCAGGATGTAGGTTAATGTGGCGCCGCGCCATCTATCTTTCAGTGTGTGAACTATCTCAGTGTTACTGATAGATGGCTGATAGATGTCGCTACAATTCTATTCATTTTGATGTGGTCTGTTTATTTATTTCATTTTTCATCGGAATATCGAGTTTAAGCAAGTTAGGTATTCTACAATACAGCGGATTTTGCAATATACCTACAACAGACATAGTGTACTGATCCTTTATGATATAACACGACAGAATGCTCTGGAGCGAAAATTCGTAAACAACCAAGATATATGCGGTATCTCTGGACTGGTATGTGCCACTATGTATACGGTTTAAATTAAGACGTGCATTGTTGTATTTGCTTCTATTTGCTTTTGTTAACTAGATACATAGGTATAGATATGAATATAGATTCATGCACGTATTTGAGCATTAGCCTTTATAACACTGGGTGCATGACCTGGTTTCATTTAACATAGAAGTTTTAAATTAAAACGACTTCGAATATACACCGTGACTTTTTATTCGTCTTAGAAACGCAGCCCACTTAATGTACCCAATGAATTAAACATTCATAAAAAAAAAATATCCTTAGTATAATTAAAAAAATAAAACATTTTTTTTTTAGAATTATGAAAAATTTAGGTAATAATTAATGTTTACGTATAAAATGGTACAAAATACCAACCCAGAGTACGAGTCGCAAGTTGTAGCAATATTATGACATGCGGCAAGTAATGCTTATGACATGCGGCAAGTAAGAGACTTGCCGCATGTCATAATATTGCTACCCACTCGTTTTTTTTTGTTAATTTGTTCTTGACCATGGATACTAAGTCCTTCAGTCCCATAAATTTTATCTGTAATATCACTTTAATATAGTCCGCACATTCACTTTCACATAGTCCGCATGATCAGTCACCGTCCAGTCATGTTTTAGTAAAATGGTGGTCATTGTACTAAAACTAATCACGGACTTTTTGAGACAACCTGTAAAGTCACGATACACATATTCATTTCATTTCACTTCACTGGTGCACATAGATTGATCTTTATTGGATAAACTACCACCGATAATATGCAATAAAACTCAAAATACACGAATTTATGAAAATAAAAATGAAAACGTCACTCTGCAAGTTCTCGCCAAAAAGTCCCTCCCCACTCGATATTCAAACTAGTTTGCCAGACCCTAAAAATGGAAAATCTTACACACATTTATGAAAAGTAGTGCCATATTGGGAATATTCTCCTATTTTGAAGTTTAAAAAGGCTGTCACCTGTCCTCTACTAGTGGAATGTGACATGTTTATTACTTTCTAAGAATTTCATATTGCGCTCACGTTCAGTCATTTTTCCCTTTTGCGTGCGATGCGAGTTTTATGACACCTATTTTACTTAATGGGTTGTATGAAGATTGTTTGAATAGCACAATATATATACGTGCTATTCAAAAGCCTTAAGGTGGCCCTCTGTGGCCGGCGCAACTTCAACGCAAGCATAGTCTAAAAGCTTGTTGTTTCATCCAACGTAATGTTTGACTGCGAAAAAAGAGAGACAGCATCAGAGCCGTCGGTTATCAGTCGGTAAATTCCGCTGATCACTCGCGGCAGCTTTGCTAGGTCATCATTCATGATTTCGCATTCATAAAACTTGTTCCAGGAGTATACTTCTTGTGAAAAAATCTTACAAGTTTGTGAAAAAAAGATAGTTATTTAGAATCTCCAATACATTTGCAAGCCTGGTATCTAAATGTTTTCTTTACTTTTACAATTTATAGGTACATTAGATATGGCCAAAGTTCAGGCAAAAACGCTGTTTTTCGGAGGCTTTGACTGAATTTGTTTCACACTTTTTTTAAATTTCGCCTAGATACACGGCTAGATATAGTGCACAAGATACTAATTTGTTCAAAACATCTAACGAAAAATGTTTAACAACGCCATGATAAGTACAGAGGTTTTATATGAAAAGTATGACGAATTGAGCCCTCTTAAGGTTAAACGTTAGTAGAAACGTTTAGAGATATTATTCTTTTTACCTTCATAGAACAATATGGCTAGATATTTCATTGATTAGCGACCGTAAGTTCATTTGGCATATTGTGGAATTGATACTTTTTGCATAATATTAACTATTTTTGTACATTTCCCGAAATCAAAATTAAAAGTCAGTTTTACGGTTTTCAAAGAAACGTTCAAATACGGCTCAAATTATACAAAAAAACATGCATACACCATGTCACAGATTACTAAATAGTTACTACGTCAACAATGTGCCAAATGAAATTCTAGGGTCATCAATGACTGAAATATCTATCCATATTGTTCTACGAAGGTAAAAAACAATAATGACTCGAAAATAATCAAATTTCCCCCCTTGGTCTAACGTATAACCTTAAATGATGTCTTTTAACTGACATAAAATCCTATGCTCAAGGAAATATGAAAAATATTTTTTTGTTCAAGCGTAAACATTACACGAATGAAACTCGATATAATCGAATTAAATAATAAATAAATATCCTGCGACATTCCTCACATACGGTTATTTGATCCCAAACTAAAAAATAATAGAGTATCAAATTATAAGAAAATTTCTGGTGTCTTATCAGACACAAGACATACAATGTATGGGCGTGTCCGATCAGACATTTCTTGTAATATGCACAGTCTCATTTAACCACCAGAGCGACGGAATGTCTTATAAGACATGTCTTATAAGACATGTCTGATAAGACACAAGACATTTTTCTTATAATGTGCAAAGGGGCTAACTCTGCTTAATTTGATCCCAAACTAAGCAGAGTTAATCTATCTACACTTCTATACTAATGCAAAAGCAGAAGAGATTTTTGTTTGTTTGTTTAAACGGGTTAAACTCAGAAACTACCAGTTGGTTTCGAAACATTCTTTCAACAATAGGAAGCTACATTATCCCCGAGTATTATAGGCGTTTATTCCGGGAACGCGAGTGAAACCGCGGGGGCTAGCTTAAAATAAAAAATAAACCCCTCGGCTCTATGTCATGTTAATAAAAAATCAGAGGCTATCGTCCGCGGCAAATAAAAGTATTTTTTTTTTTCAAACTACCCTCGCCGGCATTGAATTTGGTCCAAACTCGAAATTTATACAAAATAGGTGTTTTCAGCAATGTTAATTTAAGGCACTGTATTTGGTATCATTTTAAAGATTGAAAAGTCAGCATTTAGATACTTCAATTGAATTTATTGTGCCATTTCTCGTATGTATTACGTACGTTAAAAATGTTAATTAGTATGGACAGTGCAAATTTTGTAACTTTTTTATATGAAGAATTAAATTAAATTTTTTAACACCTGAAATGGCGAAATTGAACGTTACCACATTTAAAATGACAACACCTCTGCAAGCTAGCTCTTTCAGCTTTACGATATTAAATGCGGTGCAAAAAGCTAATATTAAAGCAGAGAAAATCTTTGCTGAAAACACCTCTTTTGTATGAAATTTCGTGCTTGGGCCAAATTCAATGCCGGCGAGTTTATGAACATCCATCGCAGTTGGGAATAAAATTACCCCACGCTATTGCAAAAACTATATAATAACCGATTTAGGTGATAAAATGAAAATTCGAAATAATTCTATTTTGATTTTGGTTTGATCAGTCAGCAACGGATTAATATTTCAAAGCCAAAGAGGACGTACGTGTTGTTTAAATAATTGGACTGTTTTACAAAAACCTTAAACCGACTTCAAAGTACACTAAGAAGTAATCAATCCTGATCTGATGACAATGGGACCAAACGGGAAGCGTACCCTTTCAAATAAAAAAAGAATTTTCCAAATAGGTTAATAAATGACGGAGTTATGAGGTAACAAACAAAAAAAAAACATTCGAATTGAGAACCTCCTCCTTTTTTTGAAGTCGGTTAAAAACGAATCATTTTGCTTACCAATGGTAGGTTTTTTTGTTACCTGTGAGAGCTACTTCCATGTGGGAGGGTCTGCTATGCAAAGCTTTGAGATATTTGCTTCATTATTAGTAAAGATGGTCCGTAAATTATAGGAATCGGCCATTAGTCTAGTAGGTCGACCTTAGTCCATTATCTGCCTCTTTGAAATATTAAAAATATTATCGTCGTTTTATCCATAGACTTAGGATAATTCGAAGATGTTTGGTTTTATCCAATAAATATGAATCCAAGTTTGACAAAAAAATAAGGAACGTGACTTTTCCGGTCGACCCAAAAAGTCCATGAAAAGTTTAATAACACATGCATTTCATTAAAACCTGACCTGACTAGAACTGACTGTGACTGACTTGGTGTTAAAATATGACTTATAAATAGCTCGGCATTGAGATAAATTTCCTATAGGAGGCCGTGGGGAAGTAAACAGAAAATAGAAAACTGCTATTTCCGTAGAAGTTGCCTTAACTCGTTTTCAATACTTGGATGGAAAAACCGATTTTTCGCTGAAAAAGCTAGATTGAAGTTACCGTTGTACGATGGTATCTTGAAAGATGTAGTTCTGTGATGCCAATATATTGGATAATGTCTGGAAATGTTTTAATAATGGGACTGAATTATTCCAATTTTAGATTTTCTTAGCTTCGCGTAAAGCTTAATTTTGAGTGGGTTTCCATTAATTATGAATAGACTATAATAACATTGTTTAGGCCAAAATACCTATAATAATATTTATAGTCAAAACCTACTCATATTGAGTTTCAATGACGAGCCTCTACTTCCCGATTCCTCTCCTTTTCCCACATCATATGTGAAAGCGAGAAAAGAGCTTCGGGAATCTTCTACATACTTCGGCGACGCATCGCCAAACGCGTGTGTGCGAGTAAAACGAGACGCGCGCCTCGCAACATTCAGTACGAAAGACGCTACAGACCGAGGAGCATTAAAACTTTGTGATTTGTTGTGATAGTGCGCATAATCATTGGATTGCCATAGGAGTTCCTGGTAAGTCCTTACCTTTATCCTGGGAGGCTCCTCGTTTTCCATATTGATATTTTAACGCAAAAACCCACCATTTTTTCTGGTACGCCTTCGAGCGGATTCATTTTGAGTCAGCCATTACAGTAATTTAATTTCATATCAAATCACGTATAATTTCCCGCTTTCTATAGGTTTTATGCCTCTAAATAGGTATATACCTCATAATACGCAAGTCTTATACCTCATAAATAGGTTTTAGACTATATAAATACGATATTTCGTACTCCCGCCATTTTTACCACGCCAATCGTGATAAAAAGTAGTTAGGTATTCAATACCGCCGCCGCTCCTCCATATTTTTAGGACTTAGATTTTATAGGTACCGATTCGTATCTTATTATACGAAATCATATGGTGTACTAATAACCGCAATACGTACTTACTATTTGTACTATTACTACGCATATAATTGCATTCTATGAGCCTTGTCTGTCGACTTGAAATAAACTTTCATACCTATATAGGTAGGTGCCTAAACTGTTGGATATACCTACCTACTTACCTACGTCATTTTACTTTAATTAGGTAATTTTGCAATTTATTATTACGCAATCTTTCACAATGGAAGCTACTGAAACTAAAATTAAAATATTGGAAGCTAAAAATGAAGCTATTTTTGAACAATTATCGTTCTTATATGATTCTTCTAAGAATGTTTCCACATCCGCGAGTGCAGACCTTCGTTCCTCAGAGACATTCATGGCGGACACTGAAATTATTAGTACAATTCGTCATGAATTTAGTGCCAATTTAGATACAATTAACGCGTTAAATATGCAACTTGATCCAGAATATAAGATTGATTATAAAAAAATGATTTCCTTTGATACAGTGTACACCCGAATAGAAAGGGTTCGTTCTCTTATCGTCAGTAAGACAAATATTACGTCGAATGTGTCCGCGCAGAATACTATTCCGTCCCAATATAAAGGTCGTATCAAACTACCACCAATTCAAATTCCGTCATTTGATGGAAAAATAGAAAATTGGCCCGTCTTCTTTGAATCTTTTAAATCTAATATACATTCAAATCCTGATCTTTCGAATTCTCAAAGAGTACAATATCTTGTAGGTAAATTAACAGGAAATGCTTTAAAAATCACGGCAGGTATTATACCGTCCGGTGATAATTATAATTCTATTTGGGACAGCTTAGTTCAAAAATATCAAGATAAAAGAGCATTAGGCTCACACTACATGTCTAATTTATTCAATATTAAACCCGCATTAAATAATTCCGCGTCTTTAAATACGTTCATTGAAACTTTCCACGCTTCTGTATCTGCTTTGGAACAGTTAGGTATTGAAGATATGAAAGATTTTATCTTACTTTCTTTAGCTTTAAAGAAGTTAGATCCCGCAACCGCTAATTCCTTTGAAATGTTTATGAGGAATAAAGAAATTCCTTCTTATAAGGATTTTGTTGATTTTATTAAATCGCAAGTAAAAATATTAGATCGCACTTCTACGCCAATTGCTGGCTCCGCGCGAACCGCCCCAGTCGGTAGCAACCTTAATAATCCGCCCGCTTATCGATCTCAACCGCGTAATTCAAACACAGTCCACCATGCTTTCCTTGCACGCGATAATAATAATAAAAGCACTTGCTTATTTTGTAATAAATCTGATCACTATCAGATTTTTAATTGTTCCTCTTTTAAAGCACTTAATACTAAAGATCGTTTAGATTTTGTTAAATCTAAAAGAGGCTGTGTAAACTGCCTCAGCCTTACGCATACTGCTTCTCAGTGTAAGTCGTCGTATAGTTGTAAAACTTGTAATAAATTCAAAATTCAAAATTCAAAATCATTTATTCAAATAGACCTTCGCAGGCACTTATGAAAAGTCTGACTCTAATACTCTAATACCGGTTCGGAAGGTTGCATTTGCTGAGAAGAGCCGGCAATAAACTCAGCAATTACTCTTTTCAAAACAAGCTTAGATTCATTACATAATATTTACATTCTAATCGCACTGACAACAATTGCGTGCCCCGGCGCGGCGGCAAAACTACAAAGTAGACTGAATCTATATTTAATAAGTAAATAAATAAATGGCAAACTTAAGCAGACCAACCCCCACAAGCAGCACCTGTTCACAAGTATGACGCGTGTGGCAGCCATCGCCCTCCTCGCCATATTGGAGGGAAGTGAGCGACCCGTCACACGACGCCGCCGCAAGCAAAGGCCTTAAAGTGAGCATGACTTATTTAAGTCTGCCTTAGAAATAAAAAAAAAAAAACTAAAAGGAAACTACTGAACACGCAATTTGTTATCACTATGACTATTGACAAGTTTATACTAAATATCATTTAGGTATATAGAAAATATAACAATTTATTAGACAGACACAGGAATAAACACCATCATTCTCTTTTGCATTTGGATAGTAATTCGCAATCGCAACAAATAGTTTCTGACTCGCGTCCCTCTCACTCGGCGCGTCTTGATAATAGCGATAACCGCATCGCGCAGCTTTGCGCGCAGCCGTCCGCCGCCGCCCGCGCCGCGCCGCGACCGCTCCCGTGCGCAGCCTCGCCCGCGCATCCGACCGCGTCTCCTTCTAACGCTACGGACGCTCCTCAACCGGTGTCGCTATGCACCCGAGCGCGAGTTGATAAGAATAATGATAACGAACGCGATTCTTTTAATAAATTAAATCCTTCCCATACTACTGTACTTTTATCAACCGCTCAAGTTTATGCGTCTAATAAGGACAATAAATATATTTCAGTTAGATGTTTAATAGATAACGCGTCTCAAAACAACATAATTACAACTGCCTGTTGTAAACAACTAAATTTAAATATAATACCGCTTAGCAATTCTTTTATAAAGGGTGTAGGATCCACTTCGCGTCCTATTCACGGCTACGTTCAACTTAAAATAACCGCGAAAAATAAAAAATATTTTTATAATATTACCGCTCTTGTCGTTGATTGCATTACTGACAGGTTACCGACTGAATATGTTGAGACTTCTATAGTGCAACATTTAGGTAACTTACCGCTCGCTGACCCTCTGTGGCACATCCCCGGAGAGGTCGAAGTAGTTCTCGGGGCACAATTGTTCCCATTTTTATTGTTAGGTCAAAAAATTATTGCACCTCCCGCTCCTTCTGCCCTTGAAACCGTGTTCGGTTATATTCTTATGGGTGACGTTCCCGCTAACTCTAATATTAATAAAAATGCATCCACTTATTTTAATACCGCGATTTTTTTCATTTCTGGTCCCAATGACCTTACTATTTCTTTAGATGATTCCCTACTTAAGTTTTGGGAGCTCGAAGAAATTCCCGCGCAAAAATTTATGAGCTCGGCCGAAAAGGAGTGTGAACAGCTGTTCTCTCGTAACTTCTCACGGGACTCCGCAGGCAGATATTGCACCGCGTTACCTTTTCGTGAGGATCCTGACGTGTTAGGTGATTCCCGTTCCGTTGCTCACCGCCGTTTACTTGCTTTGGAGCGTACCAAGCTACGCGATCCACAGCTACGCGCTAGTTATAATGAGGTTATACAGGAGTACTTAGATAAAAAATACTTATCTGAAATATTGCCTTCCGATTCTGACGACCATGATAAAGGGTACTTCATACCACACCATCCCGTCGTACGGCAAGACAAAGAAACAACAAAAGTTCGTATAGTACTCGATGCTAGTGCTAAATGTCACAATGGCATATCATTAAACGATATTTTACATACGGGACCCAATTTACAATCTGACTTGTTTATTGTATTACTGAACTTCCGCTTATTTCCCATTGCTATTACAGCAGATATAAAACAAATGTACCTACAAATTGCTGTTATTGATGAGCATAGAAAATATCAAAAAATATTATTCCGCTTTGATCCCAATGATCCGATCCGCGTATTTCAATTTAACCGAGTTGCATTCGGTCTTAAGTCCAGTCCGTTTTTAGCCATGCGCACTGTGCGCCAGTTATGCTCGGATGAGAAAAACCTATTCCCTCGCGCTGCTGAAGTAGCTTCGCGTGAACTATATATGGATGACTTAGCCACTTCCATTCCTTCTTTAGAAGAAGCTAAAGTCTTATCTCAAGAGCTCATCTCTCTTTTTAAAGCTGGTGGTTTTGATCTCACCAAATGGGCAAGTAACTCACAGGAGTTGCTGGTCTCTGTGCCGCAATCCAATCGGGCTGCTATAGATTTTTCAGACAATGATAACCTCAAAATTCTAGGCCTCAAATGGATTCCTGCAGATGATAGCTTCACTTTTACTACATCTGATTTACACGACAAGTGCACCAAAAGATTCATACTGTCAACAATTGCCCGCTTGTGGGATGTACTCGGATTTGCTGCCCCAGTGGTATTGTTTGCCAAATTATTAATTAAAGATTTATGGAATCTTCATATTGATTGGGATGAAACACCCCCAGACTCTATCGTTTCTCTCTTTAATAAATTCAAAGAGCAATTGCCTCTTCTTTCTACATTAAAAATACCGCGTCATTTAGCCGTTTCTATGGGCTGCAAAACAAATATTGTTGGTTTTGCTGATGCCAGTCTTAAAGCATATGGCTGCATCATATATTTACATGTGACTGATCCTGATGGTAACATACACGTACGGTTGGTGTGTGCGAAATCTAAGGTTGCACCTGTAAAGGTAGTTTCGCTTGCTCGTTTAGAGTTATGCGCCGCTGTTCTTCTGTCAAAACTTATTAAATTAATTAATGAGGCTTATAGTGCTCGAACCGCTATTGATAATATATTCGCATTCTCCGATTCTAAAATTACTCTGTCATGGATACATTCATCTCCACATAGATGGAATGTTTTCGTTAGTAACCGCATTGCTAAATGTCAAGAAAATCTTGACCCAAAACATTTCTACCACGTTAGTGGTATAGAAAATCCTAGCGACTGTCTCTCTAGAGGTATTTTACCTGAGCAGCTAGTGTCACATCACTTATGGTGGCACGGCCCGAAATGGTTAAAAGATCCAGTTTCAGAATGGCCTATCACTCCATTTAGTCCCGAATGCTGTGAGGACCTACCTGAATTTAATAGTAAAACGCTTGTTACTTGTACCGCGTCCGCTTCTGTTGAGCCTAATTTAATTTACGAGCTTGCTCTGAAATACTCATCATGGAATAAAATATTACGCATAATAGTATACATACTTAGATTTTCTCGCATAATTTCTCGTGATCAAGGTCACAGCCGCATCACAGCTTCTGAGCTAAATAA
Organism: Polyploca ridens; assembly: GCA_951394255.1. Taxonomy (NCBI): domain Eukaryota; kingdom Metazoa; phylum Arthropoda; class Insecta; order Lepidoptera; family Drepanidae; genus Polyploca; species Polyploca ridens. The sequence goes on from OX596252.1 coordinate 1,573,109, forward strand.
AGCTGAAGTATATTTAATACGCTCTGTACAACAAGTTCATTTTCAAAATTTATTTAATAATATTCAAAAAGTTAAATTATCTTCCCCTCTTAAAAAACTTGACCTCTTTATAGATCAAGATAAAATTATTAGAATTGGAGGTAGACTTTCAAATGCAAATCTTCCGTATGAAGCTCAGCATCCCGCTCTTTTACCTAAACATGACCACGTTACTCATCTTATTATAGACTATTTTCACCGTGCTCATTGCCATACTGGTGCCAATCTTCTGAGCTCACTGTTGCGCCAGAAATATTGGATACTGTCCGCTAGAAGTGTCATTAGACACAGAGTACATTCATGTAACTTTTGTTTTAAAAATTCCCCTTCATTTCTCAGCCCAAAAATGGCTGATTTACCCTCTTGCCGCGTTCAGGAGACCAAAGCGTTTGTGCATACGGGCGTTGACTATGCTGGACCCATTAAAGTAACATTATGTAGACGCAGAGGTCAAAAGAGCCAAAAGGCATATATTTGTTTGTTTATATGCTTAGTAACCAAAGCTGTACACATCGAATTGGCAACTGATGTGTCATCAGATACTTTTATTTCCGCTTTTAAGCGATTCATTTCCCGTCGAGGACCTGTTTCTTTTCTTTACTCCGATAACGGAACTAACTTTGTCGGAGCTAAAGCTCAATTACAAGAACTACTTACCGATCAGTACCGCATTGAATGGAAAATGATTCCACCCCGCGCCCCACATTTCGGAGGATTGTGGGAATCTAATATAAAATCGATTAAAACTCATTTATACCGTGTTATCGGTTCGCAGCTCCTCACATATGAAGAGCTCCTCACTGTTCTTACCCAAATTGAAACAGTCTTAAATTCTAGACCGCTTTGCATTTTATCTGAAGATCCCTACCCGGAGCCTCTTACTCCCGCTCACTTTATAATGGCTTCACCATTGACTTCATTGCCGCTTCAGAATGTGTCCGAGGAAACCATATCTTTACGTTGTCGGAAACAATTATTAGATCAGATGGTGTGTAGCTATTGGAAAAGATGGCGTATAGAATATTTACATAATCTTCAAGTTAGACAGAAATGGCTCATTGATAAAGATAACATTAAGATTGGTACTGTGGTTCTTATACACCAAGATGATATTCCCCCTTTACGTTGGCCGTTGGGCATAATATCACAAGTTTATCCTGGCAAGGATGGAAATATCCGCGTCGCTTTAGTAAAAACTTCAAATGGATCATTCAAAAGACCCATTGTCAAGTTATGTCCATTACCCTCACAATAAAAATTAATCATACCGCATCTTATATTCAGTACTTTAGTAATTATTATAATCTGTAATTAGTTCTTATAATTAATTATTTTTTCTTTCTTTTGAGAACACTACGTATTCTCAAGGCGGCGGAGGATGTTTAGGCCAAAATACCTATAATAATATTTATAGTCAAAACCTACTCATATTGAGTTTCAATGACGAGCCTCTACTTCCCGATTCCTCTCCTTTTCCCACATCATATGTGAAAGCGAGAAAAGAGCTTCGGGAATCTTCTACATACTTCGGCGACGCATCGCCAAACGCGTGTGTGCGAGTAAAACGAGACGCGCGCCTCGCAACATTCAGTACGAAAGACGCTACAGACCGAGGAGCATTAAAACTTTGTGATTTGTTGTGATAGTGCGCATAATCATTGGATTGCCATAGGAGTTCCTGGTAAGTCCTTACCTTTATCCTGGGAGGCTCCTCGTTTTCCATATTGATATTTTAACGCAAAAACCCACCAAACATTTTCATGTCATGTTCTATTATTTAATGTAGTGGTATGTTATCATAGTTTCATTGATTTTCATTGAAAATAATATTACTTGAAAAATGACTGCAACTAATATTATTTTGAGTAATTTAGGCCAACATCGTAATCACTTGAATAGCATTTACTGGAATTCTTTGTTTGTGTCATATTTAGTTATAGAACGCGCGCCACATCCACAAGCCAATGGATTGCGGATGTGGCGCGGGTCCTATGCGCGTGCTTGCTTCCATAACGCATTCTGTGTTCAAAATTAGGAGCACCCCGACTGGGGATATACCTCTATCTTACGGAAGATCGCAGCCAAATTCACTTTAATTTGGTGAGTAAGGTTGCCAGAGCTTCATGATGAGGCGTTATGCTATCCATGTGCGGGGGGACCTGTGTGGTACCAAAAGATAACACACTCACAGTACACTCACAGTCACACTGATAGTATAATACTGGGCTTGGTCCCTTCCACTGTCGGCACAGCGACTTCTGTCAACTCTCCTTCAAGCCCCTTTTCAAGAAGAATTTGCTGAGAGAGTCGGCAACATCAAGCATTTACGGTAACCGCTTACCGTCAAGCGTGCCAAAAGCTTCTTTGCCACCTTGCTACTATTTCTTTTGTACTGTATTTATTTTCTAAGTTTAAACTATCTAACCATTTTACAAAATTGTATAAAAGAGAACGCCCGTTGTGTGTTTAAGTAACGAAGTACAAATCCCACTTTATTGAATTAGTATTTTAGCTCGAGTGTACGTTCCGTGCTTCTTTTAAATCTATTTTATCTTGGAACAAGTAGGGATGCCTCTGATGTTACATTTTTGTTTACATTATGAATTAGTTTAAATAAATTAGAGGTTGCGGGAGAGAAAAACACTGCGTGAGGCTGGCTTCCAACCTCAACTTCAAAATCTGTTGCCAAGCACCAGTTCCAGTTCAGAACCACCTCGTTTAGGATGCAATCTGGAAAACTGAATCCAGTAATCCAGCGGAAACGGTGTCAATAGTCGACAACCGGATCAGGAAAATTAAAAAAATAATGCATACTCACACTCTTTTCTTGGAAAAATACTATGGTTTATAAAAGATAGATCTCTGCGACAATTGTTTGAGTCATATGAAAATTAACCTTATAGTTCATCTGTTTAATCTGTGGTTGATTTTATGATGACACAGATAAACCTTATGCGAAAGCCATAAGGTTAATTTTCATATGACTCATACAACTGTCGCAGAGATCTAGCTATCTTTTATAAACCTATAGGCGCCTAAATTACTAATTTTGATCTCATTTGATTATGAACGAATTATATTTTTTTTGAGGCCAAAACGTCTATAATATAGACTACTCAGGTTTGAAATGAGTGCTGAATGCAATCCCTACACCTCATTTACCATTATGATATTATAACACACACGCAAAAGCAACACAGCATTCCTGTCAACCCTACCAAACACGAGCCGTTGATAAGCAAATATTTATATCTTTTGACGCGGTTACTTTTGTTCACCATATAGCTGCTTGTGATATTCACAGAATACACACTGAAATCTTGTTTCGTAATCTCTTTTGAAGAATGTGTATTTTTGTGTATTTTAATCTTTAAATAACATTATGTTACAAAAATGTTAGCATTTTTTTGAGTTCAGTTCAGGAGCCCAAGTTTGCTATTACAATTGTGCTCCAATTAACTATCAGTGGTAGTCTGCTAATTCAATAGTGTCGAATACTATTATGAACTTAGTAGTCAACCACAGACATAAATCTAAATAGATAACGCAAATCCCTCTATCCGTATGAAACCAAGCCTGTTACTTTTTTTTACCTACCATAATGTTACAAGATTGATTTAGTTAGGCTGGCATTCTATTTAATCTAAGCTATCCTATTTGTCAGCTAAACATATCCCTCGCTACACATCTCTGGTGGACATGCAGCCTTATGCGAGTTCTCTGTCGTCGCGAAACAGTTTCAAAAGAAGTGCCCTGTGACATTGTGCCCAATTATTGCACAGATTTTGACACGCAAGTACATACACTCGCGTCATCTATTTAGATGTATATCACTCTGTCCCCAAGATGATATTATATGGTTTTTTTTATACCACTAAGGTGGAAAACAAGCATACGGCCCGCCTGATGGTAAGCAGTTACCGTAGCCTATGGACGCTTGCAACACCAGGGGTATCACTCGCCACAAAACGACGGCCATGTTCTATCATCCATGATTAACGATATTCTTGTCTCTTTCTCAGGTAATGTACTGCCCCCCACCATACAACCACGGTCTCTCAGGACGACCACAACCGACGAAGACCACCCGAACCGGCAATGGAAACTCTTGTCACGACATCGTGTGAGAATCAGTCAGGAGTCGCTCGCGCTTCCAATCCGCGGACCAAGCGACCACAGTATAAACACAGCTTTACGCGAGACTGGTCAATGTACAGAGTGTTCCCAATCGTGAGGACTGGACTGGTAAATGCTAATTAATAAACGTTTTTTATAGACTTGTAAATATTGTATTTCCAATTATTATTGTTGCTTGACGTTTATAGCTAAATTGTTTGTAGAAATATTGTATTAGTTGTAAATATCGATGTCAGTTAATATGAAATTCTCTCGCATTTCTGTATTTCGAGCCCAAATACGGAAGTGAACGATGAATTTTTTTTTGTGTATATTTGTAGCATTTCACAATATATACGTTGTATAAAATACGAATTAGATTATACATGTATCGAATTATAAAGTTAATATTAGAGTTCTAGCGAGACTAAATGTAAATAATTGACAATAGTTGAAAATTTTATATTTTAATTGAATCTTGTCTTTCATTAATTAGAAAAGGCCTATCAATAGCCTACCAATCAGCCTATATTGAATAGGCTTCAAAGGAGTTCGTTTCAAAGACTCAAACTCGGTGTTGAAATTAATCAAGTGTAGTTGAAAACTTCCCAAAGATTAATGTATATATATTTTATTTTTGATCAAATTAAATATATTAATAGTTATGCGAATGATGTTATTTTTTATGTAATACTATGTGATTTATGTAACATGCTTCACGAAAGTAAAATACACAATAAATGTTTTGATAAAATTGTATTTATTTTAAGACCAAACAAATCTCATCGTTCATCGAAGTCCGTATCACATAAAGAGGATTACAAAACCTTCAAAATGAATAATTAATAAATATCCTGGGACATTCCTCACAAACGGTCATTTGATCCCAAACTAAGCAGATCTTGTACTATGGAAACCAGACAACTGATATAATACATAATATAGTACTTTTTGTTTGTAAATACATACTAAATATAGATTTTCACCAGACTCAGGACATACAGACAGAGAGAGACCTGCGGCGTGATACGCGCCAACTGGCTGAAATGATGGAATGATGATATACAGGCACAACAATGAATGTATGAAATATTGGCAATTTAGTAAATTTGGAAATCATTATTGTAGGCCAAGTACCTACACCGTTTCAAACACGAGCAATTACAACAATATTTGTAACTATACAGGGTGTTGTTTTGGTCGGCGACAAGCGACCCAGGAGCGGTAGTACAAAATATATATTCTCCAAAAATGGACTTAATTCCATTAAATACTGTAAATATGTTGAGAAATACCTTATTCAATTTGAAATAAAATTACCGCAAAGTATGGTTACTAGGCACGTGCACAGACTAGAGCTAGGGACAAGGCGCCATCGCCCCACCCCTTTACTCCCTCGTACTCCCGTTGACTATTATGTCTACACTTTAGCTTAATTACATGTTTTTTTTTTTTTTTTTTTATTAATAAAAAAAAATAAAGTATTTTTTATATATTTTTTTAGCACCAGTATCTATTGTATTATCGACCCTGAGTCGCTCGTCGCTGACCAAAACAACGACCTGTATATATTTTCACTGCTTCTTGTATATGAACAGCTATGGGACACTTGGCAGAGATGATACCTTGGGTTGAAGAATAGTAATCATTACGTAAAGAAGGGATACTTACATTCCCTACGAATTTATTATCGCCCGCTACGTCATTACGAACAGTTCTGATAGTATTGCACCGCCCATCTACCAAAGCGCAGGGTTTTTTTACTGTAGGTATATAGGCCTGTTTAACCGCAATCTCACCATGGTAAGTGATAATGTGACCGAATATGATAAGTACACAACGCCTAAATGGAACTTGCTCTCATGTGCACCTGTCGGAACACACCGATAGGTGCTTGGTGACAGGTTTGCAACTTGAGGGTGGTAGCCAGCCAGGTAGGTACCCTACCACCGTGCTATGATTTCTTTACTATGTTTTCCTTCACCAAAAGCTCAAGTTAATTCAAGGATTCGAACCCGGGACCTTTGTGTCGGCATCCAACGTCACTACCACTGAGCTATCATCGCTTTAAAATTGACATATTTAAAGCGATGATCTATGTATGAGTAGCTATGTCAAACAAACTGAAAGATTGGCTTTCAAGCTTGGACTATGAGATGACTGAGGATTTACTCAGATGATGAAGACTCTGACATTCACACACACCCACACACTCCCCCCACACACAACCACACACCCCCCACACACACTTACACACACACACACACACCCAAGATCTACCCTTGCAAACATCCACACGTTTCCTATTGTATTATATAATAAAGCATTTTTTGGCGCTGGTCCTTCACTGTTTTATAGAGGTTCACTGACTCCCATAATACAGATTATTCTAGCTTGGGAGCCAGAAGACTCATAGACTTGTAATTATAGCCGTAATTTTTGTCTTCTATGAATATGTATGCTTTTATGTGTGGCAATAAATAAATTATTATTATTATTATTGAATTCACTTGTAATATGGCGGCGTATAAATATTTTTTTATACTACTAAGTCGGTAAACAAGTATACGGCCCGCCTGATCGTAAGCGGTTACCGTAGCCATATGGACACTTGTAACACACGAAGCATCGCTCAGGCGTTACCGAACCTTCCCCCCTCCCCTAGGAGCTCTGAGGCCCTACTACGAAAAACGAAACACGATAGTCCGATCATCGTTGTCAATCAATTAGCCAATAGAATTGCATAAAATTTACGTCTCGTCAGTTTTGCTGCAATTCTATTGGTTAATATTTGGTTAATATAATTTTCGTAGTAGACCCTCTGGCTACCTTACTCCCGCGCAGGAACACAACTTTAGACAACATAAAGTTATTCGGCTGCGGTATTCTGTAAGGTGGTACTTCCGCAGTCGAGCTGCTCTTAGAGCGAATAAATTCGCTACGCTCTACCTCTCTCAAAAAAGAACTAAGAGTAATTAAGAGAATAAACCTTGATGCTGATGGTACTGGAGAGTGAGCATGCCGCACTACCTGAGAGGTGCACACACTCTTGCACACATCTCCAAGTAATACCGCCGTACGTAGTCTCAATCTCCCTAAATAAATTCTAATATCAAAACCCCATATAAAACATCTGTTAATTTTTTGCATATTCTTTGGAATTCCATTATTCCAATTGATAATAAAAAGGAAAGGTGCACAATTCCATTTACGTAATGGACACTTAGAAGTGAACGTATGCGTTTTAATCCACTTTTTCTTCATTAAATTAAAATGGAGCACCATTTGGGAGCACTTAATGAAACTGCCCTGTAAAAGACTGTGGTAATTGAGTGTTAGTTCGGCCATTGTGGAGTTGGATGAGTGCCAAGCTATAATACATGCATACAAATTTACAAGACTGGTACTCTATGTACATCCTGTATTTTTGGGACTGAGTCTCGACAGAGACCATGATTACAATTTTTTTTGACCGGCTGTTCCGCGTGGTTTCACATTCCCGACGGATCGTATGTATTCCCGGGATCAAAAGTATAGGTACTATGTGTCAATCCAGAACATACTCTATCTGTGTGCCAAATTTCATGCAAATTTGTTTTGTAGTTTTTGCTTGAGAGAGTAACAAACATCCGTACATACAAATATTTGGTTTTATAATATTACTAAGGAGTAAGAATTCATCTATGTATACCTATCGAAATAAGTTCACTTTTGTATGAACGCTAAAGCTTAGTGAGTGGACTGTATATAGGGTGACTGGTAATTAGTAAACGATACTTAGACACATGATTGTATACATGATAACAAACAACTTTCCCAAAGCAACTTTTTTTTTAATTTACTCATCACATGAGCCCATAATATTTAGTACCTAACAAGAATAAGAATACACCATCAGCTTTTATTTAATTTAGTTATTTATCCCTATTTGTTTCTTTGGGAAAGTTGTTTGTTATCATGAGTACAATCATGTGTCTAAGTAACGTTTACTAATTACCAGTCACCCTATATAAGTATGAATCTTCTTAATAAAACTAACACCTTTCTCACTTTGGTTTATTCAGGTTTCTTCCAGAAATTCCACCATTATAGCGGGTTATTTTTATTCAACTAAGCCAGTTTTTATTCAACACGGCCCGCCTGATGGTAAGTGGTTACCGTGGCTAATGGACGCTTGTAACATACGAGGCGTCACTAAACCTACTATAATATGATGTTTATAAGCCATAGTAACCGAAAACATTGTATACTATATGCTCAAGGCTAGAAAGATAAAAAAAATTAGCAAACTTTGCATGAAAAGAAAGTCTTGTTCATGGAATATTTAACGCTATTTTCCGAGCTTTATGCGATGTTTTATGCATTAGTATTCAGAATTCTCGCTAATTTCGAAACTTTTAGATAGCTTTAAGTATTTACGAAGTTTAAAAACTTAGTTTTCTCGCATGCTTTTGATTATGTAAACCAGAACATGAAAAAACATTTGTTAAAAAACATTTATTGTGTAAAAAATAACACGAATTAATTCGAGCAAGGCAATGATCGCGTGTCAAGACACAAGATTGTACCGATAAGCCGAATGCATGTAGTTCGTAATTAATACAGTTTTATGGTAAATTATGTTGGATAAACATGAAATAATAATTTATACGTGGTCTAGTAAGAATCGATGAAGCTGAGTAAATACGAGTAGACTGCATACATTTGAATATAGAATATGGTTTTATTAAGAGCCCACAACCAACTACACTAACTGGCCTGTCAAATTGGAATAGATATGATAATATCAAGTGAAAATCAAGGAAATATGTATAATTTTATTACTATCTTTTTATTATGGGTGGGATTAAGTTTAACACAATCTAAGGGTAAGTAAATGTTCCCAAAAGTGCACTCAAAACATATAAATATAGCTGCTAGAACCGGTTATAGGTGCCTGGATTGAATGCTATGCCATTGTATTCTCACGATGTTTCTACACCAAAAGCTCGAGCTGGGGCCCAAGTCTACTATTACAATCCAATGAACTATCATTGATGTACAAAACAGATTTTGTCAATTTTGGTCTAAATAATGTCGAAAACCATTAGGAATTTAGAACAATGCACATTGGCTCAATGGCAATATAGGTGTAATGAGTCATAATAACATTTTTGATTTAACATAGCAGACTTGGCCCCTGATTGTATCAAAGTATTCAACCAATGAGATAATGCCTCTTAATCAGACCTTTTCAGCCGCCATTCCGATCGGTACGAACGATATATTAATGAATGCTGATATTGTGTTAAATGCAGACTTTACTGCGACCGTCTCAACCTTATTCTGGAGTCAAATCATTGAAAAAAAAGCCATTCGATTTGGGACTAATAAAGACAGACGGATAAACCAATTATCATCTAATTTATCTAATAATCGAACTGAATTACGCAAAGATAGCATAATTATATCGTAGAATATTGATACTTTCAAATCATTTTGCATTATTAGCTTATAGATATAATAAATAATAATAAATATCCTGGGACATTCCTCACACACGGTCATCTGATCCCAAACTAAGCAGAGCTTGTAATATGGAAACCAGATAACTGATATAATACATATACTACTTTTTGTTTGTAAATACATACTTAATATACATAATTACACCCAGGCTCAGGACATACAGACATGTTCATGCACACAAATGCATGTCCTGTGTGGGAATCGAACCCACGACCTGCGGCGCATTTACTGTTGGCCAGCAATCATCACCACTGGATTTTGCCAAAATTTGCCACATCTGATTTTCAAACCTTTTTCTCCAGGACTAGTCCTGGTGGGGACGTCTCACAATGCTCAATTTATTAATATAACTCCTGATGCTAAGCGGTCACCGTAGCCGGTGAATATCATTATCCAAAAGTGATTCGAAGTGGAGGAAGAGAGGGGTTCACATAAAAAAAGCGGTACAGAAGCAGAGTATAATCACGGCTTCAATTACAAATGCCATTTGACAGATGTGAAGGAACTGTAATATTTCTCTCAGCATCGTGTAGCATAAAAATGTATATCCTGACATCTTGTGTTCATATTAAAAAAGTTGGCTATGTTTCCTTGAAAACATGTAAAGGAGAAAAGTTGCTGAGGTTTGTTAAAGGGAAGTTGTGTATAAACAAAGGCATTATTTCCAACAATTGTTTGATACTTCCTACTAATATTACTCGTATCATGAATACGAAAGTTTATGTAATATCCAGCATGGACTATATTCTTGGTTTCTAGATTCTTGGTCTCTAGAGAAAATGATATAAAAGCATCGATGGTATTAGTTATGTCTGTCTAATTGTTGTATTTTCTATATCAATGATATGTAGTCTTAAGAGGACTCAATTCGTCATACTTTTCATACAAAACCTCTGTACTTATTATGGCGTTGTTAAACATTTTTCGTTAGATTTTTTGAACAAATTAGTATCTTGTGCACTATATCTAGCCATGTATCTAGGCGTAATTTAAAAAAAGTGTGAAACAAATTCAGTCAAAGCCTCCGAAAAACAGCGTTTTTGCCTGTACTTTGGCCATATTTAATGTACCTATAAATTGTAAAAGTAAAGAAAACGTTAAGATACCAGGCTTGCAAATGTATTGGAGATTCTAAATAACTAACTTTTTTTTCACAAACTTGTAAGATTTTTTCACAAGAAGCATACTCCTGGAACAAGTTTTATGAATGCGAAATCATGAATAGAGACCTAGCGAAGCGGGCGCGAGTGATCAGCGGAATTTACCAACTGATAATCGACGGCTATGATGCTGTCTCTCTTTTTTCGCAGTCAAACATTACGTTGGATGAAACAACAAGCTTTTAGATTATGCTTGCGTCGAAGTTGCGCCGGCCACAGAGGGCCGCCTTAACTTGTTAATAGTCATAGTGATTACAAATTGTGTGTTTAGTAGTTTCCCTTTAGTTTATTTTTTTATTTCTAAGACAGACTTAAGTAAGTCATGCTCACTTTAAGGCCTTTGCTTGCGGCGGGGCGTCGTGTGACGGGTCGCTCACTTCCCTCCAATATGGTGAGGAGGGCGATGGCTGCCATACGCGTCATACTTGTGAACAGGTGCTGCTTGTGGGGGCTGGTCTGCTTAAGTTTGCTATTTATTTACTTCCTAATATCGAGTCAGTCTACTTTGTAGTTTTGCCGCCGCGCCGGGGCACGCAAATGTTGTGAGTGCTATTAGAATATAAATATTATGTAATTAATCTAAGCTTGTTCTGAAAAGAGTAATTGCTGAGTTTATTGCCGGCTTTTCTCAGCAAATGCAACCTTACGAACCGGTATTAGAGTTAGACTTTTCATAAGTGCCTGCGAAGGTGTATTTGAATAAATGATTTTGAATTAGAATGTTTAAATTTGTTTTTTTTTTAATGTTGAATTTGAATCTTTGCTGAATTCACCTAGTGTGTATGCAATTTCGAGCTTGTGCCAAATACTATGGCGGTGAGTTTATATTATTTCCCTGGAAACGTAGCTCTCTGGGATGCAAAGGAAACTGCGGTTGGAAGATAGTTATACCAAAATAATAAGTTCTTTTGTTTCATGTCCGAAAGTTTATTATTTAATCAGGGGCCCATGTATGCTTTTACATTGGGGGCTAACCGTTGAATATGTGAGTAACTAGTGTAGAGTGAGGTCAAATGTTTCTTTTTTCCTTTTTGCGAGCTTTTTATACACATAAGCAATGGAAGATAATTATTTATTTAAAAGAAGTCACAAAAAACTGTTTGTCATACAATTTCAAAATGTAATATCTTCTCACTAAAAAGATAGCTTTTTAGGGTTCCGTACCTGAAGGGTGCCAAACGGGACCTTATTACTAAGACTCCGCTGTCCGTCCGTTCGTCCGTTTGTCTGTCAGTGGGCTGTATCTCATGAACGGTTATAGGTAGACAGCTTTTAACAGAATGTGTATTTCTATTGCTATAACAACAAATAATAAAAATTAAAGGGGGCGCCCTTACAAGTAACGTCTATTTGGCGTTTTTTTTTTTTTCATAGCAAAGTGGAGTTAGTTAATATTGTACGGAACCCTCCGTCTTTGTTTTGTTTTATTTTATAATAACAGTTGCGTGGGAAACTATTACAGTCAAACTAGGATCAGCTTCCCTACAAATTAGCTCCACCCTTTATCTGACGTTGAGTATTTTAATCTCTTAAGCTAACTTGACTTTTATTAGTCTGGTGCTTTTAACTGTTATAAAAAAGCTCTTTATTTTAACCTTTTTCTCATTTTAAGTCATGGAGAATTTAATTTACCTAATGTTTATAATATATTTTTATCTGGAAACTTTTTAAAAATCAAATACTTGATATTTTATGTTGTAATTTTGTATATACTAGATTCTGCACTCCGGTTCCACCCGCCCGAGGGATCAAATATTTTCCTGGTATAAAAAGTAGCCTATGTCACCCTATGTGTTGAATTTCTACCTGTGTACAGTCTATCGATGTTTCAAATATAAGTAAGGCGATGATAGCTCAGTGGTAGTGACGTCGGATACCGAGACGAAGGTCCCGGGTTCGAATCCTACAATGAGCTTGAGCTTTCGGTGATGGAAAACATCGTGAGGAAACCACAGCACGGTGGTAGGGTACTTTGTAGTACCCATCTAGCTGGCTACCACCCTCAAGTTGAAAATCTGTCGCCAAGCACCTACCGGTGTGTTCCGACAGCTGCACTTGAGAGCCAGTTCCTTCTAGGCTTTGTGTGCTTACCACTATCGGCCGCATCATCACTTACCATGGTGAGATTGTGATCAAACGCAGGCACACAGTAAAAAAAAACGAATTTCTGAAATACAGTCGTGCTACACAACGATCCAAAATTTCACATTGTTTTTGTTAATGTACTTAATTACGTCGATCCCACAGTATTAAGAGATTATTTTAATAGCATGTTTGTGGTAAGCAGACAAAATATAACCCTACTTCGAACCTGTTTATCATGACCACAATCTGATTGTGGTAAGACGTAAGTCACACATTTCGCTTAGAATTGATCTGGCTTTGAAATTATATTTCATTGCTTTTATGGGGGATTCAGTGTCATGAAGTCTGTATCAATTCCAAATGATTATTTATTCATTGGAAAAAATATTTATTTAAATTATTTATTATTATAAAAATGAATTACAAGAAAACCATAAGTGCATTCAATATCAGCGGGTACGTCATTACAGTAGTACCCTAATGATATGGCTTACCGATGTACCTACGCAGAAGAAACATTTTCGAAGCACGGGAAATGCTATTGGTCGGCAGCTGTCGTCCTGTTAGCGCGCGCCGTGCAGAGGGTCGTGACTTGCGAGTGAGACGGAACTAACAGCTGCAGTGTATTATGAACCTTATAGTAGTGATCTAAGGTTGATTGTAAGTTTTAAGCATTCTTTCGTTAATCTTCGGGGTCATACTTTCCTTTCTGTGCGAACGAAGATTCACGACGCGCCTTATCAGTTGGGTACTACTGTACGTCACTGATCAGTCTAAAATTATCACTTCCGAAAATAAAGTTTATTAGATGTCGTCGTAGGACGTCATCCACACACATTGCATCGCCATGGCACGTTACGGCAGATAAATTCATATAGACACATCGTTCGATCGATGGGGCGTGCTGGTGACATTTCAATACATCTTTAGAAATAAGTTTACCTTTATTCTCAACTAGCGACTTGCCCAGCTTCGCCCGAGTAATGTTACATAACATCCTTAAATTATGGTTTAAACCGCAGATAGAAATAGTTATTAACATTATTTATAACTGTTTAGAGATAGATAAGAATATACAAACAACAAGCTTTTCGCCCGCAGCTTCGCTCGCGTTGACTATTAAATTTGTACGTTCGCGAAATCAACGCTGAGATGTTAATTTCGTGAAGATTCAAAATTCAAAATCATTTATTCAAATAGACCTTCGCAGGCACTTATGAAAAGTCTGACTCTAATACTCTAATACCAGTTCGGAAGGTTGCATTTGCTGAGAAGAGCCGGCAATAAACTCAGCAATTAGTCTTTTCAAAACAAGCTTAGATTCATTACATAATATTTACATTCTAATCGCACTGACAACAATTGCGTGCCCCGGCGCGGCGGCAAAACTACAAAGTAGACTGAATCTATATTTAATAAGTAAATAAATAAATGGCAAACTTAAGCAGACCAACCCCCACAAGCAGCACCTGTTCACAAGTATGACGCGTGTGGCAGCCATCGCCCTCCTCGCCATATTGGAGGGAAGTGAGCGACCCGTCACACGACGCCGCCGCAAGCAAAGGCCTTAAAGTGAGCATGACTTACTTAAGTACGAAGACATATGGAAGCGCGGCGCGGCGACGGCTGGTGGAAGACCTCGCACGCCCATCAATGAATCAGTCAGGACTTTGGTTTTTAAATATATAAACCGATGCTGGTGTTGAGCCATTTCAGAATATTTTTTACGCCTGGGAGGGGTCTCGAGATGCCATCGGTGTCTTTTGTGATCTGTCCAAGGCGTTTGATTGTGTACATAATGAATTACTGATCAGGAAATTACACCACTATGGTATTAGACACTCAGTTGGTAGAGTTCATACTTGAGTGATAGAATTCTGAGGGTTGGTGTTAACGGTAAACTTTCCTCTGGATCTTCAGTAACGATGGGCGTTCCACAAGGCTCTATCCTTGGTCCTTTTCTTTTTCTCACTTACATCAATGACCTTATCTTGTAGAAAAACAACATCAGATAGTGTTGTTTGCTGATGACACTTCATTTCTTTACAAAGTGAAGACATGATTTTAATTCTGACGATGTGAACAATGCTCTTTCAGCCAGCTGTACGAGATATTTATCTGTTTATTTAAATTCTGAAATAGGAACACTTACCCTAATATTTGTTTATTTTTTGTGATTTTTAAATTGAGTTTTTGATCTAAGATTCGGACAACAAAATAAGTTAAAAAAAAACTCAAAATTGTTAATTCAATTTAGGCCCTAATAAGGCACTTACGAACCGACGAACGTTACAATTATTGATTCTACCACTGATTCGTAATAAATACACTTGAACTGAGAAGACTCCCGGCAAGAAACTCAGCAAGGGCCTTTTTTTTAAATACTCAAAATACATTTTACAATATTAATAGGACATTATGTCACTTCCAGCGTTTGCGTTTTCTGACACCTATAATTTGGACACCTTCAATTTGGAGAGTGAATAGACATTTTCTAGACAAACGTGTAACATCCTCAGTTTGGACATAGCTCGTCCCAGTCTAAAGTGAAACGCAAACTCATTATTAAAAAAAAATTATGATAATGATTTGTTCTCCTGTCCATTAAAACATCTGTTAATTAACTTAAACGTTGTTTAAGGAAGTCCCTCGTTAATGAAGAAAGGCAATTGATTAATAAATATTAATCATTACGAACGGGAGGCGAGATCCGAGTCTTGATTTATGGCACCGAGAGCGTCATTAGCATTTTCTTTCATAGATGACTTTTTACCTTTAAGTTATTGCCTTTTAAAGTTTGTTCGTGCAAAGAGCTACAAAATAATGATTTTGAAGATTTCTATATTAATGTAATTTACAACTGAGCTAAGAGTCGATCTAAAGTTTCACAAATCTAATTTTAACATATCTTAGAAAAAATATCGTCATTGCATCAAAATATAGTCAGATTGTCCGAAAAATATTTAAAAAATGTAACCTTGCTGAGTTTCTTGCCGGATTCTTCGCAGTTGAAGGCCGAGTTCCGAACCGGTGGTAACTTCAGTAAAAGTGCCCTTCTGGGGCCTAAATTGAATAAATGGCTTTGAATTTGAATACATATGTTGTTAATTGTATTATACTAAAGATGAGCCTTAATTGACAGCCATATGGACTATATTTCTTTCACGTTTAATAAAGTCAAAAGAATATTCTATGTCACAAAAGGACATTCAGGGCTAAGCGAAAAGGCAAAAAGTTTGTATGTAATTCGGTCACTGGCTGACAAAATGTGCCGTGAACCATGTGACACGCTGACAACATCTTTGCCAAGCTTGACATAACTATTATCCTTTGATACCAAAGAGATTAAGAGGACTCAATTCGTCATACTTTTCATACAAAACCTCTGTACTTATTATGGCGTTGTTAAACATTTTTCGTTAGATGTTTTGAACAAATTAGTATCTTGTGCGCTATATCTAGCCGTGTATCTAGGCGAAATTTAAAAAAAGTGTGAAACAAATTCAGTCAAAGCCTCCGAAAAACAGCGTTTTTGCCTGAACTTTGGCCATATCTAATGTACCTATAAATTGTAAAAGTAAAGAAAACATTTAGATACCAGGCTTGCAAATGTATTGGAGATTCTAAATAACTAACTTTTTTTTCACAAACTTGTAAGATTTTTTCACAAGAAGTATACTCCTGGAACAAGTTTTATGAATGCGAAATCATGAATAGCGAAGCGGCCGCGAGTGATCAGCGAAATTTACCGACTGATAACCGACGGCTAAAGTATTAAAACATTATCGTTAAGTTAAAAATATATACATATACTAATACGAACGTAAAATAGAGTACTATATCAATATTATTTAATATTATATACATAATAAAAACATTAACTTAACAGTTACTTTAAGTGAAACAGAAAAATAGTTAAAAAATAATTGTAAGTAAAGATATATATAAATAAGATATAATCATAGGTATATTTAGATATATATTAGTTTATTCACTGTTATTTAGTTTTAGTAAGAAATAAAAGGCTTTTTTATTTTTATTTTATTTTATAACCGACGGCTCTGATGCTGTCTCTCTTTTTTCGCAGTCAAACATTACGTTGGATGAAACAACAAGCTTTTAGACTATGCTTGCGTTGAAGTTGCGCCGGCCACAGAGGGCCACCTTAAAGCAATTATACTACTTTATAACTTCTTTATGTCTGTATTTTTTGTTGATGAACGCTAGTAAAAAATTATATACAAAGTGGCAAAAATTTGCAATTCTAAAAATGTGCATAAAATTCTTTCTCTATGAACCACATAATGAAGCTTCGAATGTAAATTTCCCACCCCCATCGTCTTCCACCTGTTGAGTGGTTAAGATTAATGTATCCCCATTGACTCTGCTACCCTTGGAGTTTTTACAATATTTATCTTTTTACTACGTATATGCCTGTGTTTGACCGCAATCTCACCATGGTAAGCGATAATGTGGCCGAAGGTCGAGAGCACACAAATCCTAGAAAGAACTGGCTCTCAAGTGCACATATCAGAACACACCGATAGGTGCTCGGTGACAAATTTTCAACATGAGGATGGTAGCCAGCCAGGCCACCGTGCTACGGTTTCCTCACGATGTTTTCCTTCACCGAAAGCTTCTTCACCGAAAGCCTCTTCATTGTTGGAATTGATAATAGCACAGTTTGGCATTGAAGTGTGGTTAAAATACAACTTGCCACAAGCCGTCACAAGCGCGGTTAAATAAATAAAATTCAGGTCATAAACTATAATTGGACTGTTTTACAAAAACCTTAAACCGACTTCAAAGTACACTAAGAAGTAATCAAATCCTGATCTGATGACAATGGGACCAAACGGGAAGCGTACCCTTTGAAATAAAAAAGAATTTTCCGAATCGGTTAATAAATGACGGAGTTATGAGGTAACAAACATAAAATAAAAACATAAAAAAAATACATTCGAATTGAGAACCTCCTCCTTTTTTTGAAGTCGGTTAAAAATACACAAATTGGTGCACTGCACTCATGGTATATATTTCAATAAAATTATGGGAAGGCTAACGGTTCCTTGCCTACTCTAAATCTATGGGTCTACTGTTTTTCAAAGCAATTTTATAAGTAAAACAACAAAAGTAACCACGTTCACTGTCCAGTGACTCCATGCTGAACTTGTAAGTACGTCCGCTGACTCAGAATGAAATCACTTTCATAGGGCTAAATTGATATTTTTAATTATTGGACGTATGGATAAGACTAGACACATTATCATGGACGTGTGAATAGAAAACAAGACTACGTAAAATAAATCATTTTACCGCATATATTAGCATAACACGTATTAGCATAATTTACTTACGAATCACTTGTTGTGCATCAGTTTTATTGTTTACTTACACTATTATAGGTATTAGGAAATGGGGATGAATGGGGGAAAAAAAAGAATTTTGTGCTATTGGTCAAACCTCTATTACCTAAAATTGTATAATTAACTTTTTAACAAAAAAATAAACCGCCTTCAAAGTACACTAAAAAGTATAAAATAACTCTTATCTGACACTGTTTTGAAGTGAGCGAAATCGCATGACGTGTTCTATAGAAAATATTTCGCTGACTTCAAAACAGTGTCAGATAAGAGTTATTTTATACTTTTTAGTGTACTTTGAAGGCGGTTTATTTTTTTGTTAAAAAGTTAATTATTTTTGAATTTTTAGTTTCATTATATACTGAATACATCTGCGTAACCCTTTCGAGTGTACAGGCCTGATGTTTTGTTGTGTGACTGCGTAAACAATGCATATTTATGCGATAGCAGCAATCGCGGCTGATTTACTGTATTTTTTTTAAGTGTTCCGTTGTCTATCTCCGAAACTCATCATCAGATCTATATGAAATTTATATGGGACCATTTCGGAATATACTCCTTTCGAACAAAAAAAGAATTTTGCAAATCCGTCTATATATGACGGAGTTATGCCCGAACATACATAAAAAAAAAAAAAAAAATATATAAACATCCGAATTGAGAACCTCCTCCTTTTCTTGAAGTCGGTTAAAAATGAAACCAAATTTAGTAAATGATCACTTAATTTTAATGAGGAAATTTTGCACTGTTTCTACTTAAATACTCAGTTTGATTGTCATAAAATGTTGCTATACTGCCAAATATAGTAGGTACATATGTTACAGTACCTAAGTGTGTTTATTCCACCCAGACTCGGGGCACTCTAAATACAGTTGGTTAGGTTAGATTAGAACTGTGACAATATATCTAGACTTTTTAAGCTTTCGCGAACTAAATTCATTGTAATATTAATGTACCGGGTCTATTCGCGCACAGATGATTAAATTTTAATAAAAATCACTGTGCATATAGACCCGATACATTAATATTACAATATATCTATATCCATGTTTCTGCTTTGTGTACATTTTTGGTGGTCATTAACTATTTTGGATTAAACAATCATAATTTGAATTTGGTTGCTTTAATTAGGATCGCAAGATGTACAATTATTGGTTCTAATTTTACGCTAAAATGGGTATTAATTTTGGTGATAATTTACTAATCTTGGTGATAATTTACTATTTTTGGGAATATAAAGTGATCTGGTGGTTCGTTAAACATAAGCTTTAGGAAATTTCTGTACAAAAAGCTGTTATTTGTGTAAAATATATTAATCGTAATATCCAATATGTCATACTTTTTTCCAAGTCCTCAAAATATTTAATTTGGATGTATGGAAAATAAACTTTTGTTCTGGGAGAGTGAACATGGTAAGTAAATCTTATTTCATAGATTTCAGTACAAAATACCAAAAGTAAGAGAATAATGAAATACAAGGTGTAAACTTAAAGGAAAACATACAACTTTACAATTTCGCAAACTGTGTTCATGTTTTATCCGAAAACTTATGAGAACTCAATGGTTTGTAGGTACTCAATGAAAGCTTTAACTTTGTTAAGTATACCTTTAAAGCCTTTCATTTCACTTGTTAAGTTACCTCTGTTGTTTAATAACAAATATTGATAGATGGTGACCACACTTTGTGGTTATCATCTATCGATTTAAAGAGCCGATGGAGTTAGTAACAAATAAATAAGAAAATCACATTTTAGCAGAAAAGGGGACGTAAGTTTGAGCACCACTGTCTTATGAAACTATTATCCCGTTATTTTCCCTTCACACGTGCAAGCTTGTATTTATATATTACTTGGAAAGTGCTACCAGTTGACCTGTGTGGGAGTATGTTTGCCCTTTTGTTAGTATTGAAGTTTTATTTTTAATATTTCTTACATCAATGCTTTAGGCACTTGTCCGACCGCCGTCGAGTAAACGAGTAACTATCTCTATTTTCTCATTCATGAAACGTACAATAGATATAACATTCCGTGTAAACAAAAGATATGCATATATTAATAGTTGATCGCTCACTGTTCACACTGCCGGCGGGGACTCGTTCTACTAGTTTGTCTCGCTCAGCGATGCTCGCTTGGCGGTCAGAATTCACGCCGAGAGACCAACTAGCAGTCATTTTCTTCCGCCGCGAGCGAGTGGCGCGAGTAATCGCCCGTCGCACTCGCACACTCGCTTACAGCCCAGCGACAAAACTATCGGAACTACACACTCGCTTCCCGCTGCTCGTTTCTAGTTGCTAGTTTTACTCGTTACTTGTTTATCGTCGGCGGTCGGACAAGTGCCTAATGACGGTCAGTCATGTTAGTAAAGGTTGTTCTAAATTTAAAATTCTACATAAATATTGTTAGGGATTGAATCTCTTTTGAAAGGTCTTTTAAAGCCCACGCTTTTTATGCTACAAAGGTGTCAAAGAAGCAAACAGCCCACCATGGTGAGCGGTTCGGTTACCGTACAGGTCTGTTTATTTATGGTTTCCATTCACTTGAATAGACAAACTATTTCACGAGGATGGTTTAAGTAAGATGGTGGAATGAACTCCCCGTTACGGTTTTCCCTCAGCGCTACGATATGGGGTTCTTCAAAAAAGGCGTAAATAGAGCTCTACAAGGTCGGCAACACATCGGCAATCCCCCTGGTATTGCAAATGTTCATAGGCGGCGGTGACCACTTACCATCAGGAGGCCCGTCTGCCTGCATGTCAACCTATTGACATAAAAAAAAGTACATTTAAATAAGGTGGGGTAATTTTTTGCAGATTTGTGGACTGTTATTTAAAATAACTATAATGAGGACGGCAAAAAGGTTTTCCGAGAGGCATTTTGGAGGCAGAGACGTCTCCTGTATAAATAATAATGTAAGAATTGTCCTTAAATAATTCTACAAAAATCTTTCCAATAGCGTATGTCTATATTCTAATAATGAACCTAAGTAATAATTTTGTCTTTAATAATATTATCAAAAATAATGAGTTCTTAAAAGCTATATGAAATTAATTCTTATTCAAATAAATATTAGAAGATTAACATTACTAGTTTAATTACTCAATAAATATAGACTTAAATAGTCATGTTCACTATATTATTTAAATAAATATCTTAGATGATATCACCAGTTTGAAAAACAGCAAATATCTCAATCGGGTGAAACCAGGGCGGATTGCTAGTACGAGTAAAACCCGAATCTGTACAAATACTCTGCTATGTGTCTGTAATTCAGTATGGATGTTACAGCTATATTAAACATTCAGACATATTATAAAATTAATCAGATTATATTTATTTATAATTATATTATGAATAAAAGATGTGGTGATGATTATCGATAATGATAATAATCACTTCCCAGTTCGTTTTCTGTGTGATGTTTATTTTTAAACCGAGACAGAATAAATTGATATATTCGTTTGTTTATTATCTCCTAAAAAGCTTAACCAATTTTAATGCAGGTTTTTGCACATATTTATTGTGATTAGAATAATTTTTGGATGATATTTTGTGCCGCAACCTACTAAAAGCAGCTATAATATACGATAAAATATCTTATAATTCACAGATTTGTCGAAAATGCACCAGACACATGAATCAGGTGTTAAAGTCATCTATTAGATATGAGTTTATTTTTATATTGTTTGTTATATTTTATGTGTAGTGTATTTATTAAAATACGTTCAATAAGCTAAGCAATAAGTGAGGCACAAGATAGACGCAATTCAAACTTCTCCCGGTTAAGTTGTACAATCAATAATGGTAATTATGTATCTCCTGGCCACGATATGGGATAACATTTCTATTTGTAATATAAATTTTATTTTATTTCTTTTTTATTCTATAAATAAATAGGTACATACGGGTGTTTTTTTATTCGGAGACAAGCGACCCAGGAGCGGTAGTACAAAAAATACATTTTCCAAAAATGGACTTAATTCCATTAAATACTGTAAATGCGTTGAGAAATACCTTATTCAATTTGAAATAAAATTACCGCAAAGTATGGTCACTAGGCACGTGCACAGACTAGAGCTAGGCGCAAGCCGCCAAAATCTCACCCCTTTATTCCCTCGCACTCCCGTTGAGTATTACGTCTACCTACTCTTTAGCTTATTACATGATTTTCAAATAAATATTATTTTTATTATATATATTTTTTTTTTAGCACCGTTCACATTTATTATCGACCCTGAGTCGCTCGTCGCTGAACAAAACAACGACCTGTATAATGTATTTTACACAATAATTTGATTAGTCATATAACTATATAACGAATTGTACAATAAGACTAAAACATAGACATCCCAAACAAATGCTTCCTGCAAATCGAATCCAAACCACACCAATATTGGCATAAACTGTAATTGGTTTTAATCGTTTGCCTCAACTTGCATTCACAAGTTGAATCGAGTTTGTTCAGTTTCACCGAGTTTCACTTAACTTGAATACAGTATACTGTAGTAGACTATTCACGCAGATAGTCAACTCCTTTTTAACTCATTGCATAATGGTGCTGTTATCCGAGTATAAAGGATTGACGTTAGTACAATAGTACCCAACTAATATGGCTTAACAATGTACCTGCGCAGAAGATACATTTTCAAAGCTCGGGAAACCGCTATTGGTCGGCAGCTGCTGCCATGTTAGCGCGCGCCGTGCGGAGGAGCGTGACTTTCGAGTGAAACGGAACTAACAGCTGCAGTGTATTATGAACCTTATAGTAGTGATCTACGCTTGATTGTAAGTTTTATTCGTTAATCTTCGGGGCCATACTTTCTTTTCTGTGCGAACGAAGATTCACGATGCGCCATATCAGTTGGGTACTACTGTAAACGCTTATTAATGCGTTTACGTTTACGACATTTTTCAATAGGAATTGACACAGCGCCTCTAGTGGAATACTCATCGTACTAATTTCTCCCATACAAATTTATAGTTCACTCAACCGCGTTAGTAGTTTTTATGAACGTTAATGCTTTACTCTCGGGGTACTGATTCTGTTGTTTACAACTAAACTAATTTAGTAATTTTAGTGTCGCGGCAACAGTGTCGACTGCTGCTGCTACCTGCAGTCGGCTGCGAACCAGCACCTTTACTGAATAAGAGAAAAAGAAAATATCTAAGACCCTGTCCAGAAGGGGCGATTTCGCCGCGATTCTCTCGCGCGAATGCATTATGCGTACGACGAGATACTGGAAGCCAATACATTGCGCCCAAAAGCATCGCAAGAATTTAAAATACGCGCGTATTATGTTATAACCTTGAAATTCTAGGGTCCTCCTAAGTACATACACGTAGCTCATTAGAAAGTGTTATTTTCATCGTTTAAATCGTTCCTAGTGCCAAGATACACAGGCGTAAAAATCGGCCGAAATGGTTCCAAAACGTTGTGGGGGCACACCATGCTCCCACAACTGAGATAACGTCTTTCACAGAGAGTGAACTCTGTATCTATTTATTATTTGACTCTACACTGGCAAAAGTTTGGGGATAAATACAGTGGTTTGTTTTGGGAGGCCCTGTTAACGACTTATGACTTTGGGATGGCTTGTCTGTTATAAACTGCGGTCTGAATGTTTTGTCATTATTAGTTCTGTGTACGCTGAGTGTTAAAACTTTCGTATAAAATAACCACAATAGCTGTAGGTATAAAGTTTATCTTTTTTTACCCGACTGACCCGGAAGGAGGGTTATGTTTTTCGAGTGTATGTATGTATGTATGTATGTCTATTTCTTTGTGCCGCTCTGCAGCCTAAACGGCTTGATGGATTTAAGCATATGAGGTGTCGTTAGATTTGTCTTGACTGGGGGAGTGTCATAGGGTATATTATTTTTATATGGCGCCTAAGAATAAAAAAATAGGGGGGGTATTAAAAATAAAAGTTTCGTTATTATAACAATATGGGTATCAAATGAAAGCTTGTAAATAGACCATTCCATATATGTATATATTGTAATACTTTTATCCTACCATTTTGACGTAAACTGCAAAAAACCACGTTTAATGCAAGGACAGTAGGTACTGAGCCGTTACCATACGTAAATCACAGAGTTGCGATGGTTGTTAGCGTTCCTTTACCGTACCGCTCATTTACTTACTAATACACACAACTCTTTCAGTATAAAACTAAAAAGTCTGAAATAAATTAAATTATTAAAAGAAACAAAAAACCCGACTGCGTAAAACATAAATTAACTGAAAAGAGAAAAACAAGCTCTTCAATCTATAGAATTTTGAATATAACTTGAATTTTATAAGGTATTGCAGTCGGGGATGAACAAATATTACAAAAAAATACATACTTAGGTTATTGGTTATCCCCGATTGTAATACCTTATAAAATTCTAGTTATATTCAAAATTCTATAGATTGAAGAGCTTGTTTTTCTCTTTTCAGTTATTTATTTCGTCTATCTGCGATCAGTCTTTAGACTAACCCCCTTATTCATAATCGCTTTTTAACTAAATCAGTGTAATAGTGTGCCCCGTCTCACTCTTTCGGTCACCAAATGTCACCTGTCAGATAAAGACTTCGGAATTTTAGCTAATCAACGTTTGATAACTTTATTATGAATAAAGGGTAAGAGTTTTTTATGTAAGGCATCGACATGACTGGTCGCCTCCATTGAGAGCCATCCAGTTTATTATATTGCTATGTTTAGATTAATGGTTTCCTTTGGGGGATTTGGACTGCCAGTTGATTAGGATGATTCTAGAGCCGCCTCTTGTAGGCTTTATTTCGAATGGATATTTCTTTTTTCACTGTTGGTACTTTTAAGTGGTAATGTAATTCGACATTGGGTAGACTTTTCAGAATCGCATTTTAGATTATCTGTGCTAAAGTGTTGGAGTTACAGGCACAGCCCCAAAGATCGAATCCGTATATCCAGATAGACTTAACCTTGTAGACCAGGAGTTTGTTTTATAGCGATTGTTTCGAATTTCTACCAATAAGCCACAGGAGACTTTTGTATCTGAAATTGACTTCATCTCTTTTCTTTTTTACATGTATTTAATGGTGTCATTATGAAGTATCAAAGTGTCTAAGTATATCTGGATAACAAGATGTAGTACCTTTTGAAAATTATCGAGTTCATGACAAATTTTAGTTGTCGACTGGGGAAGTATCTCCACCTTACAGACAACCGCAGCCAAATAACAATGTTGTGTTCCTGCGTGAGTGATGTTGCCAGAGCTCATTGGGAGGATCGGCGTGAGTGATACCCCGAGGTGTTGCATCGCAAGAGACGTTAGACGAGACCGAAGCCTTATATGGGTGTCCGTAGGGCTTCGGTAACCGCTTACCACCAGGTGGGCCGTAAGCTTATTTGCCGATTTAGTCGTATATTTTTTTTTACATAGAGTTATGATTTTAGAAAAAGCAATGATTTATTGAATAGAATAGAATAGAATAGAATAACTTTTTATTTGACAGTAAAACAATCAACTATGCTAATACATACTTAATTATAAATAATTTATTTACTGCCAAAAAAGGGTAACCGCTCAGCAATATTGTTGTGGTATTAAGCCACAACGCTGATTTTCAGCGGCAACCTTAGTTGACGTTTGGACGCCACTGCTACAGAATGCGATTGCCGACTGCGTTTTAATACCTGTCGATAATGAATGGATGATGTTCACACGAAGTTTCAGTATTTTCTCAGGCACCATTGAGTGAAAGTCTCATCAAAATCAGATTAGCCATCTCCTAGTACGGATAGACAGTGAATTTATTTACACCAACAAATATGTACATATTACAATCTATATATTATAGAAATCATTTCAATCAATATTTCCTCAAGCCTGCTGCTGCTTCCGATTATTTATTTATACATAAACTGCACTATTATAAAAAAAATACATGACATAAATTCTAAGTGTTGCCTCAATTACAGACTACCACAACATGCAATTAATTGAATTATTATGAATAAAGTATTACAGGAAAAAAAAACTATAACAAGAATCCATTGTATAGAGTAATTAAAATATAACAAGATCATGAATGAGCTAAATATAAACAATACATAATGTCAATTTAATTTGTAATATTAATTAAAATTTAAGAAAAATACAAAAAGGATAAACTTAATTCAAAATTATACCTACCTACTTACTAAAACAATGTAACAAATTTTAATTTTACTTACTTAATTATAGAAAATGTTTGGGTATGCCAACAATTACACTTCAGCAGTTGTATTTTAAAACGTCGGATTCGATATCGGAAACGGATTCAGAAATTTCAATTTGCGAATTTCAGCAATAGCGAAAACTTTTCGATGAATCGAATTGATATTTCCGTAAAGAAACATCAAACATATTTCAATTCGGAAATTAAAAAAGCTAAAACATTAACACTAAAAGCCTAAAATAAAATAAAATGTATTCATAAATATCGCTCCTATACAAGTTTTCAAACGCCAATACAAACTCATATACACACACTCACACGCACACACACACACACACACACTCACACACACTCACACACACCCCCACACACCCCGTCACACATACCGCATTTACACTATACATACACCTCACACACACATCTACTACAAATTTAGAAGTTTTGATTTTATTTTCATTGTTTAATTTTCGTTTATTTATATTCCGTAACGCAACTGCTCACAGGAAGAGCGTGTCTCCCACGACACAGGGCGACCTAATGTGGGAGCACTGCCACAATACCAACATGTAATTTATTTTCAGAATAAATATATTTTGAATTTTTTTTTTTGATTTCTGGAATATAGCCTCGGTAGTTTTTGAATCCGCTTCCGATATCGAATCCGAGCGTTTTAAAATAGCCCTGCAGGTGACACAATATAATGCATTTGAATATTTCCAAAGAGAGATATTAACGGCAAGGTTCCCAGAAGCCTGGCAGCGTTTTCTTTTTTTCCACTATTCCCTTGATAATTGGATTACAGAAGTCAGAAAAGCTTTTTTTCGGTGGCCGCACTATACTGGGTGGAGATTTCGAGATGGCATAATTTCGAAACCTTTGTTGGGTTAGTCATGCTGAACAACTTTTACTATGGGACCGACGCTGAATAATTAATTTTTTTTTTACTTTTCATACATTATGATCGAGCAAAGTTGACATTTATTATGGAAAGTAATTTTTTGAGAACTCACTATTGTTTCCATAGTAAAAGTTATTCAGCATGACTAACCCAACATAGGTTTCGAAAATATGCCATCTCAAAACCTCCACCTGTTATAGTGTTAAGTTATTTAGAGTCCCGAAGCTCTCGATCCCAAGGCATCTGTTATCGTATCCGTAGGGCAATCAGTCACACAAACACACACCCACACTCACACTCACACACATACACACACTCACACACACACACACACACACACACGCCCCCCCACACACACACTTCTCACATAACCATTAATTATTATTATTTTTACGTAGATTTTAATTTCAAATATTATATCTTTCTCTATCATGTTTACATATATTTCTGCATGTATCAGTTCTGCTTAGCTTAAAATAGTCCGTGGTGGAAGAGGCTGGTTATCCTTAACACAGGCTCCGGCTTAGCTTGGATACCAGTTTCTCCTACAAACTTTAAAATGTCATGTTTATTGTATAAATTGTTATTCTAGTTTGTAAGGAGAAAGAAAATAAATTCATTATTATTATAATTAAATAATATCATAATTTAAGCATAAGAGTCATCAAATTATTTGTGTAACTAAAATTAAAACTTAGTCTTTTCAACATAGATTACATTATTAGGTTAAAACATTAGCATTTTAGCTTACAGACTCAAATGAAACCTAGTTACTGTTGATAGCTAAAATATTTGAGTACGCTTCACAGCCCAAATTGAATACTTGATAACGAATTCTTTGACTTTACGAAAGTTTTTTAGAATACCATTAAAACTATTAAACGTCGTATAAAATGTTTAAAAATAAATTATTTAATCTAAAAGTTACCAAAAATTAGATTACTTGAGTTTTTTTTTAATTTTGCTCGTCAATTAATATGTAGGTTTTATTTTTTAAATAATTGTAACTGAAAACACCCGCTATAATCGTCATGGATTCAAATACTGTAAACTATTTATAAAAACCATAACTCTCCTTCCAGGTCAGTCGGGTAAAAATATGGATAGTCTCTTAAGAACATTTTCGTGTTTCGTATGTCTCCAAGGAACACCCTTACTTATCCAACACAAAATTAATGTCTCTATATATTGTTGTAAAATTACTCACATAAAAAATTCGAAGTAACTCTATATATCACCTCTTCACGACTAAACCTCTGAAATTCCCGTGCTCACAAGCAGTTTAGAGCCCCTCAGTCTGAGGAGAGACTTTGCCTCCTTATGTGTGTTCTACCGCTTGTACAACGGAGAGTGTTCTAAGGAATTGTTCGACTTGATGCCTACGGCTACCTTTCACGATCGCAACTCTCGCCATCGACGGGAATCCATCCACACACATTGAAACCAGAATTATTTCGAACTGTGCGGGCTAAAAGGAATTTTCTTCCGCGGACGCTCAGACTGTGGAATGAGCTTCCCGCCGTGGTTTTCCCAATGGAGTACAGAATGGTGTTCTTCAAAAAGGGTGTGAAGCGGTTTCATCAGGGTCGGCAATGCGCGAGTGATACCCCTGGTGTTGCAAGCGTCGGTAGACGGTAACTGCTTACCATCAGGCGGGCCGTATGCTTGTTTGCCACATTATAGTGGTATTAAAAAAAAATATCACGATGAAGTTTAGCATTCTGATAGCCTATAGTATGGAGGAGTACATAGGCTATTTTTTATCCCAGGAACGCGTGCAAAAAATCATCAGTTCCTCCCAGTTCATTATAATCTTAAAATGCTATCAACTTCTCTTACCTTTAATCATTTTTCAACAACATAAACCCTGACTAAACAATACACCATGACAACCTCTTTTGAATCCAGGTCAGCTCCGTCACCCGTCGTTACCTCTCACAAGAGGGTGTTGAATGAATTTTAATTACACCAATTAACCAACCTTTCAAACAGGCTACAATGTTTGCATTATTTATCATTCTACTCAACCTTTTATTTCGTGCATTTTATTCAAATTCAAATTCTTCAGGACTTTGAAAAAGATTTTGAACAGTAAGGACCAATCGTGTGTCCTTGACTTCCGCTTTTTTTGGTTAATTGTTCGATGTGGTTCGATTATCTCTTTTGACTAAGTACCCGCTTGTACCCGTACGTCATTTTAACTCAATTTTGCCAATAGCTGGGTTGAAATGACGTACAATTGGGTCATGTTACTTCAGATTACATAGTTTCGCAAATGGGCCTTATATAGATTAATTCAATTCAAAAAATTCAAAATCATTTATTCAAATAGATCTTCGCAGGCACTTATGAAAAGTCTGACTCTAATACTCTAATACCGGTTCGGAAGGTTGCATTTGCTGAGAAGAGCCGGCAATAAACTCAGCAATTACTCTTTTCGAAACAAGCTTAGATTCATTACATAATATTTACATTCTAATCGCACTGACAACAATTGCGTGCCCCGGCGCGGCGGCAAAACTACAAAGTAGACTGAATCTATATTTAATAAGTAAATAAATAAATGGCAAACTTAAGCAGACCAACCCCCACAAGCAGCACCTGTTCACAAGTATGACGCGTGTGGCAGCCATCGCCCTCTTCGCTATATTGGAGGGAAGTGAGCGACCCGTCACACGACGCCGCCGCAAGCAAAGGCCTTAAAGTGAGCATGAGTTACTTAGAAATAAAAAATAAACTAAAGGGAAACTACTAAACACGCAATTTGTTATCATTGTGAAGAAGAAGTGAATGTATCCACATTTATGATCATACATTGTGTAAGACACACAATTACGCATATACGGTCCGTATCTTATAGTAGTTGATAGTGGTGCCGATTCTGTTGTACATCAAACTAAACTAAACTAAATTAAAATTGACCTTATTTTAATTAAGTTTTTTTTAAAAGCTATTCTGTTGTCACATCGAACTAAATTTAAATTTAGAAATGACAGGATTAATTTTGATTTTGACAGGTCCTAAATTGAATTGATGAGTGCTACCAGCAAATAAAAATAATGAACGAATGATATAAATTTTAATGGAAGAATAATTAAAAATAAACATTTAGTTCATAAATATCATTAAAAAATATATAATAATGGCAAGAAAAGCGTATATATTTGTGTTCTTTTCCAATAACGCGTAATAAAGTATGTTGAATATCTTGATTACCTGTGGAATATAGGCTTAATAAATATATTTTTACCCTGGCGAGTTTAGTACCTAGTGTAGTAGTTTTTTAATCCTTAAAAGGATAGGCAAGGGTATTCAACCATACAGCCTTTTCATATGATGTTATTTTTTGAATATTCTGTTTTGTCGATTTCGACCGTGTGGTGATCGAGTTTTAGTAGTTTTTTCTTCTTAGTTTTAAGTTTGGCAACCAAATCCAAATTAAGACTTATTTCTGCCAGTGTCGAGTTATATTATAATTTCCAGTCACAAGAATTATCACTTTCACAGTCCTCAGTCAGTCACCGTCCATAAAAGTCATGTTTTACTACAATAGTGGTAAACTTGAAAAGTCACGAAGTCACGATACACATAATTTATTTCACTTCACTGGTGCACATGGATGATCTTTATTGGGTGAAATACCACCGAAAATACACAATTAAACTCAAAATACACGCATTCATGAAAATAAAAATAAAAACGCAACGTCACTCTGCAAGTTCCTGCCAAAAAGTCCTTTTAGTTGTTAGCTTTGCGACGAATCAGCGATAGCCGCAACCACTTATAAATGCAAAGCAAGTTTTATTAAGTCCATTTTTTATGATTCGCTTGTGAATTTGTGATGTCATTGAAATACCCATTTTACAAACTACTTATAGTCCTACAAACTTTTTTTTTTACTGTTTTATAGGCTGTGTTTGACCGCAATCTCACCATGGTAAGTGATGATGCGGCCGAAGGTGGTAAGCACACAAAGCCTAGAAGGAACTGGCTCTCAAGTGCAGCTATCGGAACACACCGAAAGGTGCTTGGCGACAGATTTTCAACTTGAGGGTTGTAGGAAGCCAGGCGGGTACTACAAAGTACCCTCATCATCATCATCATATCAGCCCATAGATGTCCACTGCTGAACATAGGCCTCCCCCATTGATTTCCACTTCGAACGGTTCTGGGCCGCTTGCATCCAGCGGCGCCCAGCGACTCTGACCAGGTCGTCGCTCCACCTGGTGGGAGGTCGTCCCGCTCGGCGCTTTCCAATACGTGGTCGCCACTCGAGAACCTTTCTTCCCCATCGGTTATCGGCTCTTCGAGCGATGTGGCCTGCCCATTGCCACTTCAGCTTACTGACTCTACGAGCTATGTCCGTCGTTTTCGTTCTCCTACGAATGTCCTCATTACGGACCCTGTCACGTAGAGAAATTCCGAGCATAGCTCGTTCCATAGCTCGCTGAGTGACTCTAAGCTTATTTATGCGGCCAGCAGTAAAAGACCACGTCTCTGTCCCGTATGTCATCACTGGTAACACGCACTGATTGAAGACCTTTGTCTTCAGACTCTGAGGTATTCGGGACGTGAAGATATGCCGTAGCTTCCCGAACGCTGCCCAGCCGAGTTGGATTCTTCGATTGACCTCTTTGTCGAAGTTGGACCTACCTAGTTGGACAATTTGTCCTAGGTATACATACTCGTCTACAACTTCGAGAACAGTGCTCCCAACAATCACCGGCATTGGCGGAATATGAACATTAGACATAATTTTTGTCTTGTCCATATTCATTTTGAGGCCTACCTGTTGGGAAACTCTGTTGAGGTCATTGAGCATGATGTTCAAAGCTTCCAGCGATTCCGCCATTATGACTATATCGTCGGCAAATCGAAGGTGAGTGATGTGTTCGCCATTGATGTTAATGCCATATCCTTTCCAGTCCAAGAGCTTGAAAACATCCTCCATTACAGTGGTGAAGAGTTTCGGGGAAATTACGTCACCCTGTCTTACACCCTTCTGCAACTGGATTGGTACCGTACTCTCGTCCTGGACTCGGATTGACATGGTGGCTTTACTGTACAAACATTTCAACACTTCGATATAGCGATAGTCAATTTGGCATCGCTGTAGACTCTGTAACACCGCCCATGTTTCGACTGAATCGAAGGTTTTCTCATAGTCCACATACGCCAGGCATAATGGCCGATTATACTCCTCAGTCTTCTGTATAATCTGGCGGAGTGTATGTATGTGGTCTATGGTACTAAAGCCTTTACGGAAACCGGCTTGTTCGGGAGGCTGGAAGTCATCAAACCTACGTGCGAGGCGATTCGTAATGACCCTCGAAAACAGCTTATAAACGTGGCTTAGGAGGGAGATCGGGCGGTAATTCTTCAATAGGGCCTTATCGCCTTTCTTGAAGAAGAGCACCACCACGCTTCCACTCCACACTTCTGGCGTTGTACCTTCGTGTATGACGGAATTAAATAGCTTCTGAAGGACTACAAGTACCGGTTTACCACCCGCTTTCAGAAGCTCTGTTGTAATTCCATCTTCACCCGCCGCCTTGTTGTTTTTAAGCTGTTTCAGAGCCATTCTAATCTCGTACAGGCTGACGTCCGGGATATCTTCGGTGTAATGTCGGGTCAACTTTGCTCTTGCGTCACTGACCGGTAATGTATCTGGTTTCCGTGACGAGGTGTACAGCTGTCCATAGAACTTCTCGATCTCTCTCAAGATCTCTGGCTTTGACGTAATGATGTTGCCGGTGTCGGTCTTCAGCTTGGTCAGTTGGCTTTGACCAATAGACAAATCTCTTGCGAACACTTTAGAACCTTTGTTCTGTTTTATTGCCTCTTCAATACATGACGTATTAAAGAGTCGTATATCGTGTCGCATTGCGTTTGAGATCTGCCTATTTAGCTGCCGATATTCGGCTGTATCAGCTGAAGACTGCAACTTCATTTCACGTCGTCGCTTCATGAGTTTGAGAGTCTCATCCGAGAGTTTTTGGGTTCTATTCGTGCGGTGGGTCTTAAAGAACTTCGATCCTACCGCATGGACAGTTTCCACGAGCCTGTTGTTCGTATTGTCCACCGTCACGCAATCATCCAGGCATTGGAAGCGATTGTGAAGTTCGAGCTGAAAGCTTTCAGGGTCTTGGATATATGCAGATTGGGGTCGGAGCGTAGACTTTACCAGACGACATCTTTCCACCTGGATCTTCAGGTTCAGTGTGCCTCTTACTAACCGGTGATCGCTGCCGGTCTTAACCCTGTTGATCACAGAAACATCACTGAAGATTTGCCGCTTTGTCGTCAAGATAAAGTCTATCTCGTTTTTGGTGGATCCATCGGGGCTAGTCCAGGTCCATTTCCTGTGCGGCCGCTTTTTGAAGAAGGAGTTCATCATAAAGAGTCCCTCCAACTCCATGAAGTCGGCCAACCGTTGCCCCCTAGGGTTCCTCTGCCCAATTCCAAACTGCCCCACTCTCAGCTCCTCGTCATTCCTAATGCCTAGCTTCGCGTTAAAGTCCCCCATCAATACCATATAGTGAGTTTTAGAGGCATGTATGGCTCGTGAGATATCCTCATACAATGTCTCTATCTCGTCATCTGGGTGTGATGAGGTCGGAGCGTATACCTGAATGACCTTCAGCGAATACCGTTTGGTAATTCTGAGTATCAGGTATGCGACTCTCGGTGAGACACTCTCTATCCTCACTATATTCTTGATGAGGGGCCTGCGGACAATAAACCCGACACCACCCTGTGACAGGTGATCACCCTCCCGGTAGTAGAACAGGTTACCGGATTTAAGGATTATCGTGTCCTCCCCCTCTCTTCGGACTTCTGATAATCCCATAATATCCCAGCGCAACCTGTCCACTTCTTCCTCCAGCTCAATGAGCTTCTCGTCGGTCCTCAGAGTCCGTGCATTATATGTTACCAGGTCCAGTCGTCGGTGTTGGTAGCCGGTACAAAGTACCCTACCACCATGCTATGGTTTCCTCACGATGTTCTCCATCATTGAAAGCTCAAGCTCATTGTAGGATTCGAACCCGGGATCTTCGTCTCAGTATCCGACGTCACTACCACTGAGCTATCAACACTTTAAATTTATCTGACCCGGTGGTCATTAGAGGAACTAACGACGCCATTTCGAAATGTCAATCGCCATTGGTCAAAGAGAATATAAACACTAGTTTCATCGGTTATTTGTTCCACCAATAGCGATAACAGCGACTCTCTCACCGGGCCAGATAAGCTTATGGCCCTATAACAGGGACATTCTCACCGGGCCATATAAGTTTGTGGCACTATAGTGGTATATTATTGGAAGTACAAAAAAATAAAATTAAAACTTCGATGTTCACGTTTTGTAGTCCAGTGACGTATGTAACATATCCCTATCTTGCTTCGTCCTTAATCTTATATGCAAATATTTAGAATTATGAATAACCCAGATCAAAATATCCACTTTCCAACACCATTTCTATAGGACTAAATTTAATCCACATGTAATTAGATGACGACTAATTTTAGTTTGACATTTCTAATTTTAGACATAATTTGACGTAAAACGTGACCAACAGAATAGAAAAATTACACACCTAACTAAATTGAGTAACTAAAACGATATTAGTGCTGTCAAACTAAATTTTAGTTTAATCGTGCGCCAACTGAATAGAAAACGTCGATTTGACAGGACTTAACTAAATTTAAGTTAGGAATAGTTTAGTTTGTGCCAACAGAATCGGCACCAGTATTGATCGGTTACAATACCAGGGGTCATTCGCGTATTAGTGACCTTGCAAAAATCTGTTAACACGGCAGCGGAAGGAATCAAGCGTAATTCATGGCGTAATAAGCGTAATTCAAAGAAGACGATTATTAGAAAAAAAAGGAGAAAAAAAGAGTTCTCCATTCTTGCTTTTCTAGGATTAGATCGGCAACACAGATTGACGATCTATATGCGGCGATAGTCTCATAATTGTCATCAGACAATAAAAATACATATATAATTTTAAAGCAATTATAACCCCGCAACAGGCAAGTTCTGTTTTATAACTAGGGTAACAATCTGTTTACTATGTTTCTAGTTTTTAATTTTTTTTAATTTTTTTATCTAGCCAGTGAGGGTAACTTCTGAACTACAGGTCTTAGAGAAAAACGCTGAAGGGAACCCCGAGCTAAATTTTGAAGAAAATAAAAATGCCATTAAAAAAAAATAAAAAAAAATGTGTTTTAAATTTTTTTCAATTTTTTTTTTCTTTTTCTTCTTCTACTTCACAATACGAACAAAATTATGTATGACAATCTTGGTCTGAAGTTGCTAGAAGTTATCAAAATTGACCTCAAATTTTTTGTCAGAATGCTAAGAGCCAATTCTTTATGGTTAAATATGTTTAACCATAAAGAATTGGTAGTAGATCTCGCAGGGACCTCACTATGGTGAGGTCCCTGCGAGATCTACTACACCTCGTCAAACTTTACGCAGCATAAAACCATGGTCAAGGAAAATATAAAATAATATTTTGGATAACTTCTAGCAACTTGAGAGCAAGATTGTCTTAAATAGTTTTGTTCATATTGTGACGAAGAAGCAGAATTTGGAAAAAGAAAATTATTTGTAGAAATTCAATATCTTCGAAAATACTATTTTTTTTAATTAAATTTTAATCGCATTTTAATTTTCTTCAAAATTCAGCTCGGGGTTCCTTTCTGCGTTTTTCTCTAAGACCTGTAGTTCAGAAGTTGCCCACACTGGCTAGAAATGAAAATTCACCTGTATACAATAAAACATATATAAGGCCTGGGCCAAAGCGCAAGCATAAGACAGGGCGGAATATCAAACCTATGAAATCGCTGTATCTTTTCATAGTGAAATCGTTCAGGCGGCTTTGGACGCGGTCATTTTGAACGTTCCGAAACGCTCATCAATCAAAAACAGTCCACTGTCGCCTCAGCAAACAATCTTCGACGCCTTAGGGGCTGCGCAAACGTGGACACTTTTGTGTCTTGTGTCGGATACAAGCTACTAATGAATATTTGATTTCTATGGAACCAGTATGAAATCAGCCACTCCCTGCGCAGAAGTTAACATTTTTTGTGTCCAGTTGCATCCACTTTACACATACTCGTTGACGATCAAAAAGTGTTCGGTGTCGGTAACTGGAAATTAAAAGTTGTGTCAGTTGAAGACACAAGCAACATTAAAAAAATCCTTACAATTGTACTGAAACTGACGGAAAACAAGCAACGAATAGTACCAATGACCAGAAGTAGCGACCAGTAACTGTGTCCGATCGCCCCCACCGGACACAGCAAATACGGTTACCAGTGACCAGGAGTAGCGACCGGCGACTGTGGCCCGGTTTCAATCATTTACGGACCGGTATCGGTTAAGATTTATTAAAATTAAGACTCTTATATATTTACTAATAATGAAGCAAAGACCTCAAAGCTTTGCATAGCAGACCCTCCCATATGGAAGTAGCTATCACTGGTAAAATTAGCTTATTAAATGATCTATATGCCCAGTTTGGCAATAAAAAATCCTACCATTGGTAAGCAAAACGATTCGTTTTTGTTTATTGAAACCGGGCATTAGTCCGTCCGATCGCCGCTACAGGACACAGCAACTACGGTTTCCTGTAATGGTGTGCCGTGTCGGTAACAAAAAGTGTCTACGTTTGTGCAGCCCCTTATGGCAGCCAAAACTATGCCATAACATATTATTATACTAAACGCATTGTTGAATAGCTCGCGCCTGTGTAGCCTAAGCTGGCGTCACACTAGAACCCTTAACATTAACTGTGGAATACTGTGGATGCACACTTAAAGATTAAAGCCTCCATCTAGCTATGCTAATCCACCACACCGTTCGTATATACTATGAATCACCTTTAAAGCTTTATTGTTTCAGCCATAATCTTCTAAGGGCTTTATCTACACTCTCTTTAATGTTAGCCGGATTAGATATAAAAAGATTTATGCATAAAACGTGATTCTCTGAAGATTTCCTTTGAAGTTATTGAGCCAGTGCTTTATCAGAATAACTTAGTTATTTTTTTCAATGCTTTTTATGTCTATTATTATTTGTGTTTTCCAGTATTTACTTGAGAACTAGGCTGTATGCGCTTCGTCATCAACAGCCTATAATGTCCCACTGCTGAGCACAGGCTTCCTTTTCACCTATTAGGGTGAAAGGAAATGGGCAATACTCCAACACGCGTGCCCACTGCGGATCGGTGGCGGTAGGCTACGACTGGTCAACCCACTGTTGGAATTTTTCAAGCCGCCTAGGAGGCATCCAACTAGCTTAACAACTATCACCGGGTTTTTGTCAGAATGCTAAGAGCCAATTCTTTATGGTTAAATATGTTTAACCATAAAGAATTGGTAGTAGATCTCGCAGGGACCTCACTATGGTGAGGTCCCTGCGAGATCTACTACACCTCGTCAAACTTTACGCAGCATAAAACCATGGTCAAGGAAAATATAAAATAATATTTTGGATAACTTCTAGCAACTTGAGAGCAAGATTGTCTTAAATAGTTTTGTTCATATTGTGACGAAGAAGCAGAATTTGGAAAAAGAAAATTATTTGTAGAAATTCAATATCTTCGAAAATACTATTTTTTTTAATTAAATTTTAATCGCATTTTAATTTTCTTCAAAATTCAGCTCGGGGTTCCTTTCTGCGTTTTTCTCTAAGACCTGTAGTTCAGAAGTTGCCCACACTGGCTAGAAATGAAAATTCACCTGTATACAATAAAACATATATAAGGCCTGGGCCAAAGCGCAAGCATAAGACAGGGCGGAATATCAAACCTATGAAATCGCTGTATCTTTTCATAGTGAAATCGTTCAGGCGGCTTTGGACGCGGTCATTTTGAACGTTCCGAAACGCTCATCAATCAAAAACAGTCCACTGTCGCCTCAGCAAACAATCTTCGACGCCTTAGGGGCTGCGCAAACGTGGACACTTTTGTGTCTTGTGTCGGATACAAGCTACTAATGAATATTTGATTTCTATGGAACCAGTATGAAATCAGCCACTCCCTGCGCAGAAGTTAACATTTTTTGTGTCCAGTTGCATCCACTTTACACATACTCGTTGACGATCAAAAAGTGTTCGGTGTCGGTAACTGGAAATTAAAAGTTGTGTCAGTTGAAGACACAAGCAACATTAAAAAAATCCTTACAATTGTACTGAAACTGACGGAAAACAAGCAACGAATAGTACCAATGACCAGAAGTAGCGACCAGTAACTGTGTCCGATCGCCCCCACCGGACACAGCAAATACGGTTACCAGTGACCAGGAGTAGCGACCGGCGACTGTGGCCCGGTTTCAATCATTTACGGACCGGTATCGGTTAAGATTTATTAAAATTAAGACTCTTATATATTTACTAATAATGAAGCAAAGACCTCAAAGCTTTGCATAGCAGACCCTCCCATATGGAAGTAGCTATCACTGGTAAAATTAGCTTATTAAATGATCTATATGCCCAGTTTGGCAATAAAAAATCCTACCATTGGTAAGCAAAACGATTCGTTTTTGTTTATTGAAACCGGGCATTAGTCCGTCCGATCGCCGCTACAGGACACAGCAACTACGGTTTCCTGTAATGGTGTGCCGTGTCGGTAACAAAAAGTGTCTACGTTTGTGCAGCCCCTTATGGCAGCCAAAACTATGCCATAACATATTATTATACTAAACGCATTGTTGAATAGCTCGCGCCTGTGTAGCCTAAGCTGGCGTCACACTAGAACCCTTAACATTAACTGTGGAATACTGTGGATGCACACTTAAAGATTAAAGCCTCCATCTAGCTATGCTAATCCACCACACCGTTCGTATATACTATGAATCACCTTTAAAGCTTTATTGTTTCAGCCATAATCTTCTAAGGGCTTTATCTACACTCTCTTTAATGTTAGCCGGATTAGATATAAAAAGATTTATGCATAAAACGTGATTCTCTGAAGATTTCCTTTGAAGTTATTGAGCCAGTGCTTTATCAGAATAACTTAGTTATTTTTTTCAATGCTTTTTATGTCTATTATTATTTGTGTTTTCCAGTATTTACTTGAGAACTAGGCTGTATGCGCTTCGTCATCAACAGCCTATAATGTCCCACTGCTGAGCACAGGCTTCCTTTTCACCTATTAGGGTGAAAGGAAATGGGCAATACTCCAACACGCGTGCCCACTGCGGATCGGTGGCGGTAGGCTACGACTGGTCAACCCACTGTTGGAATTTTTCAAGCCGCCTAGGAGGCATCCAACTAGCTTAACAACTATCACCGGGTCCAACGGTTTTACGTGCCTTCCGAAGCACGGAAACGCTCGATTTGAAATACCAATAGGCGGTAACCCATCCAGGTACCAACCACGACGGAGGAAGTTTAACTTTGCCGATCGATTAAAAACGGCTAATCATGCTACACTACGAGGGCTGCTTGTATGCGCTTACTTAATTTATTAATCATTGTTTAAATTCTGTTTAACCCGTTGGTTCTCGCGAGGGACGCGCGTCCTATTGTAACAATTGATGTCTTTATTATATTTTTAACCGAGAGCCAAGCGATTAAACAACGTTCAAAATTTTAATAATTTCTAACTTGATGTCGAAACAAAATTGTTGGTTATGTATCAAATACACTAGCATTAATAAGATTATAATAAACCTTCGTTGTTGACTAAAGGGCTCGTCTCGACAGGTCTTAAAATACGATAAATACCTGGTTTCGTTAGATAAGACGGAGAAGAGACAAATTACATTTTAAGAGAGGTAGAGCACTAGAGCATAGAATTTTTTTGGTTACTATGTACCTATTGTATGTAAGAGAATCACTTTAGAGGGGCTCGACCGATTTGGCTGATGCCTTTGTCGGAAAATCGGGTGAAATGTCGGAAATTTCAAGAGTGAAGCCGGTCATAAACAGCTAGTCTATATAAACATTTCCTTAAGTCTGCAACTGCTACCGATTAACGTCAAGTTTCCCAGACGACTGGCTGCGTTTCCTATTTGCATAGCCAAGCTAATTATGCGTTGGCGAAAAAAGCTTCCTGCCCACTAGTCTCCGCAGGCTTTGTATTGAATTGACAATATTAGTTTTTAGGATTCCGTAGCCATATGGCAAAAAACGGAACCCTTATGGATTCGTCATGTCTGTCTGTCTGTCTGTCTGTCCGTCCGTATGTCACAGCCACTTCTTTCCGAATCGAAAAGAACTATACTGTTAAAACTTGGTAAGTAGATGTATTCTGTGAACCGCATTAAGATGAAGTATTCCCATTTGCGCACCGATTTTTTGAGCACCGATTCTATTCCCTTTTCAGCACCGATTCATATTTTGGATCGGTGCTCAAATGGGAACAAAAGTTTAATACGAAATCATTCCCTTTTGAGCACCGACGGTTTTGTAGCTTCTAGTGTTGTGGTGTTTTGATCTCTCTCTTAATACCTCCAAAAAACTATACTTGGTAATTAAAAAAAAAATGGTACCAAGACTTAGTACTTACGTTATTTTATTGAATATTCCCATTAGAGCACCGATTCTAGAGCATCAGCTAATATTTTAAATTGTACCAGTATAACATAAGCTCGAAGGAGCTCTCTCCTTTTAAATAAGTTAAAAGAATATTTATGTTGTTTTGTTAGTCCCCCCCCCTGTAACTTCTAAAATAAGAGAATGATAAAACTAAAAAAAATATGTGATTACCATGGTTTGAACGAGATCTAGTAAGTAGTTTTTTTAATATGTCATAAATCGTAAAACGCAATTTACCTTTCCTTCAATATTTTTGGCGTTTTTTTTTCATAGCAAAGTTGAGTTAGTTAATATTACACGGAACCCTCCGTGTGTGAGTCCGACTCGCACTTGGCCGGTTTT
Source organism: Polyploca ridens (assembly GCA_951394255.1). Lineage (NCBI taxonomy): Eukaryota > Metazoa > Arthropoda > Insecta > Lepidoptera > Drepanidae > Polyploca > Polyploca ridens. The sequence goes on from OX596252.1 coordinate 1,614,353, forward strand.
TTTATACTACCTAGGTAGCAAACAAGCATACGGCCCGTCTGATGGTAAGCGGCTACCGTAGCCTATGGACGCTTGAAACACCAGGAATGTCACTAACGCGTTGCCACCCCATGCTGTACTCCATTGGGAAAAATACGGCGGGGTGCTCATTCCACAATCTGAGCGTCCGCGGAAGGAAGCTCTTTTGGGACCGCACAGTTCGGAACAATTCTGGTTTCAAGGTGAGGATAGACTCCTCGTCGATGGCGAGAGTTGCAATGGTGGAAGGTAGCCGTGGGCATTATCTTAAACAATTCTACAGAACACTATTCGTTGTACAACCGGTAGAACTTCTAGTAGACAATTCTAAATCTATGGGTAGAACACTCATAAGGAGGCAAAGTCTCTCCTCAGACTGAGGGGCTCTAAACCGTTTGTAAGCTCGGGATCGACGACAATTCTAGCGGCACGTCGCTGAACCGAGTCTAAAGGCATCGTTTGGCGGGGGGCCCATCGATGAAAACAGTACTCCATATGAGGCCGGACTTGTGACTTATAAAGATGCAGCCTTTGCCCCGATGTGAAGTACTGCTTCGCTTTGTTGAGCACGAGCTTTTTGGATGCCAGCTTAACCTTGTCTTCTAAGTTGTCCTAAGTATGGAACAAAACGTCGCTAGAAATGTCGATGCCAAGGATCCCGATGCTTTTAGTGATGTTCAAGGACGTGTTCTGGAATTGTGGAGTCATAGCAAATGGGGTTTTCTTAGCGGAGAACACGCAGGCTTCTTAGTGGGGTTGAGATGTTTAACTAAATATTTTGACTATGTTTAGTCGACCCCAATCGGAGACACTAGTTAGTGAACTCTCGATTTCAGACAACAGCCGTTCGCGGCTTTCCTCCACCTCGGAACGAGGGATATTTGCACGGCCCGTGTTATTTGCGGCCCCTGTACTGTCGTCCGCATAACACTATTTTTTTTTTTTTTTTTATACTACTTAGGTAGCAAACAAGCATACGGCCCGCCTGATGGTAAGCGGCTACCGCAGCCTATGGACGCTTGCAACACCAGGGGTGTCACTCACGCGTTGCCGACCCTGCAGAAATCTCTTCAGACCCTTTTTGAAGAACCCCATGCTGTACTCCATATATATTAACAATGAATGCCGTCAATAGACAGCATATTGATATGCAGCAGGAACAGTGTTGGAGACAGCAAAGACCCTTGCGGGACGCCGGCATTTATGTCCATGCTATCGGAGCAGCTACCGTTGACGACATCTCTTATGCATCTGCTGGACAGAAAGCTGGCGAACCATTTGCATAGTCTCTCGGGAAGCCCGTATGCTGGTAACTTCGCTAGAAGATCCCGGTGCCAGACCCGATCAAACGCCTTCGCCACATCTAGGCTCACTGCCAATGCCTCACCTTGACTATAAATGGCGAATGACCAACGGTTTGTGAGATACACTAGAAGGTCACCAGCCGAGCGACTGTGGTGGAAACCATATTGTCGGTCACTCAACAAATTGGAACACGTAATGCTCAAAGGATGCGCGTGCTATTCAACAATGCACGCAAGTAGTAAACATCAAGTCCAAATGATACTCAACGCTCTAACATGATCACACCATTACAGCTAAACACAGGCAATAACAGAATGTATAGCTTGTAATTACGGACACAACGCGAGTACTAATTCAGGACATTGAATACTAATGTGTTAATTTTGCTGTAATATATCGAAGAGATTCTTTTCGACAATTGTGCGGTATATCATGCTCTCATCGTCTTATCTTTAAGACGGTAAGAATGAAGAAAGTTTGAAACGACAGGCACTAAGTAGCCGAGCTTTCAAAATTTACAGAAATTTTAGCGAAGCATTTAAGAGTTTTACGATTGTCGGTCTGGAGTGTAAATTAAAACAGATTCTTTTACTACGGCTGTAAAGATGAATATTATTTGTTTTGATAAAGATTTTAGGATAACTCTATTAAGTACGGGGAGGAAATTGTTAAAAAGAGGATGTTTTTTGTGAAATAATCCATTGTATTTCTTTATGTCTTTTTAATACTTTGTATATATATACTAGGTTCAGCTCACAGTTTCACGTCGTCCCAAGGGTTGTTTCTTTTCCCAGGATAGAGTATACCATGTGTTATTCTAGGTTATGATCTACCTGTGTGTCAAATTCCATTAGGTACGATCAGTTGTCTTTGAGGTATCAAGAGGTAACAAACAAACAAATGACGACAAAAAAACGTGAGATGTAGCGAGATATTCATAGCATATGACAATTCCGTACCTAATATAACTATTCACAAGAAGACAGTGGCCCTGATTCTGTTGTTCACAACTAAACTAATTTTAATGTCACTATGTCTCTTTCTAGCAAAGAAAATAAGAAAAGGATGTAAAAAATTTAGTCCTGTCAAATTAGTCCAATGCTTGTTTTCAATATAATTTTAGTCGCCATCTATCGTAGTTACGCCTAAATAGACGGCAAAGATTAATTTGACAACTTAAAATAATGTTCTATCCTTTTTCAATCATGTTCGTAAGAAATAGATGTGACTAAAATTAGTTTGGTGCGATTTACAACAGAATCGGCACCAGTGTCTCTCAAGGGTGACCTAATGTGGGCAAAAATCATTATAATATCTTATTCTAAATAAAGAATAATAAAGATAAACAAGCTGTGGAATGCTCTCCCGGACAACGTGTTTCCAGACACTTATAACATGGGTATATTCAAGGCCAGAGTGAACAGGCATCTTATGGGTACGCGCGGTCCACCCTAGACTACATCTTACCATCAGGCGGGATTGCGGTCAAGAGTAAACCCATTAAATATAAAAAAAAAAAGACATTTTCATTTTCATGTCTCGTTGACTCCAAGACTGATAGTAAAGACATTTATTTTCGCCGTAGCATAATTTATTTGGCGTAAGTACTTTTTTTTTAGTATACGTTATGTTACATAAACATATTAAAAATTTTGTTTACGTCTTTTGCGGTCAAGCAAGACCATGGAACCATGGGGGTTCGAAGCTCGTCAATTTTCACGCACATTATCTAAACTAAAAGTTGCAAATTGTAAACGCTGCCTAAAGATTTGCTCGAGGCCGCCACTACTGCTGATGAACATGGTTCCGAATTTAGAAATAATTTAAAATAACCTCAAACTTATGTCCCTCTATGCACTTTATAACCTTTAAAACCAACAAACAACCCATTGCTATTCAAACACAGCATTGAATAGATAAGCTTTAAGCTTAAAGCTCACAGGATGTGGGCGTAAAGCTTAATGCCACCATAACGCCATCGCGCGTTATGTTATGACCCGCCCGACCGACCGCTCGGAATGGCTGATATCAAGAACAATGACTTTTAATGGAAAATAACCAGTTATTCAGCACTGTATGTATTTAATAAAATAAGAATTGTAATCTAGTTATAATTAATATAGAAAAATGAATCCCTATTTCCCTTGGTCACGCCGTAACTAAATATAATAAAATAAATATCCTGGGACATTCCTCACACATGATCATCTGATCCCAAACTTAGCAGAGCTTGTACTATTGAAACCAGATAAGTAATATAATATATACAGGTCGTTGTTTTGGTCAGCGACGAGCGACTCAGGGTCGATAATACAAATGATACTGTTGCTAAAAAAATATAAAAAAAATACTTTTTTTTTTAATAATAAAAATAAAAAAATTAAAATTTTGAAAATCATGTAATAAGCTAAAGTGTAGACATAATACTCAATGGGAGTACGAGGGAGTAAAGGGGTGGGGCGATGGCGGCTTGCGCCTAGCTCTAGTCTGTGCACGTGCCTAGTAACTATACTTTGCGGGAATTTTATTTCAAATTGAATAAGGTATTTCTCAACATATTTACAGTATTTAATGGAATTAAGTCCATTTTTGGGGAATATATATTTTGTACTACCGCTCCTGGGTCGCTTGTCGCCGACCAAAACAACACCCTGTATACTCCTTTTTGTTTGTAAATACATAAATTACACCCAGATTTAGGACATACAGACAGGTTCATGCACACAAATGCATATCCTGTGCGGGAATCGAACCCACGACCTACGGCGTGATAGGTGGAGTCTTAACCAACTGGCCCGTCTACTTGAGTACGACTTTACCGATTTTATCCATCTTTTTTTTTAGTTTTCTATTACTCTGGAGAAAGTTCTTACGGAAAAAAACTAAGAAAGTTGCGTAGACACTAAAAAAAATTAAGAAAAGTTAACGGTCGGATAGGGTAGGATATCGCTCGGGTACGCGAGTGAAACCGCAGGCCGCAACTACTCCTTTCATAGAATGGAATAATCATGGTAAAAGTAATATTAGTTTTCAGATCGAAAAATATGTGTATAATGTAATTTTTATACTTTTTTATTTACAACTAACATTATTTATAAAGTTGTTATTCTCAGTATTGATACTAAGGGTGTCAACTTACTTCTAACAAGTTAAGTACTCTTTTATATCAACCTAACTTACGCCTACTTAACTGTCATCGATCCAGAACTTTTCCGTTTCTTGTTCACGGTCATACGTTTCATTGGAAACTTTATATAACACTTTGTTTGAATATGGGCTACTGTTATTGAATCTTTTTGTTTATCAACTAGCTTTCCACTCTGAGGTGTGCCGTATTATATCCCCTAAGGGGTTGAATTGTAAAACCCTTATTTATTGAATGTCAACGTTATATGAGTAACCTGTGTGCAAAATTTCACGTTTCTAGACAATTTCAAAAAGTAGTATATGTATTATATCAGTTATCTGGTTTCCATAGTACAAGCTCTGCTTAGTTTGGGATCAGATGACCGTGTGTGAGAAATGTCCCAGGATATTTTTTTTTTTATTTTTAATTGGTTTGAGCTGTTCAAGTGACCCTGTGGTTAGAATTGAGCTGTACGTGCATCTGTCACCCAAGGGTCTTCAAAATACAACCGTAAGCATTGACTTATATATTACTGACGTACGGACCAGTCCAACCGCGCGACGAAATGGCACTGTAGCGAACCAATACATAATGAAGTGCACACGCCGAGAGATAGATGGCGTGGCGCCACATTATCCTGTATCGCGCATACATCGCGCATACAAGCCCGCTATATCCTGCATCGCGCTTGCGAAGATTTCTCGGCGATCTGCATATATACAGCTGTTCGACATGTACAGTTGGACCGCGGTCCCCAGGCACGATGACCCAGCCTGGCGGAAGATTTTCCCTTTTAAAAATGGAGGTGTCATCCACCTTGCGCCTCTCTATTTCAAATCGAGCGTTTCCTTGCTTCGGAAGGCACGTAAAGCCGTTGATTCCGGTTATCATTTAATTGTGATAGTCGTTAAGCTAGTTGGATGCCTCCTAGACGGCTTGAAAAACTCTAACAGTAGGTTGACCACTAGCCTACCTCCACCGATCCGCAGTGGGCACGCGTGGTGGAGTATCTGCCCATTCCCTTTCTCCCTCATTTGTGAAAGGAGGCCTGTGCTCAGCAGTGGGATATTATAGGCTGATGATGATGATGATGACCAAGAAGTATAAAAGCTCTTGGTATACATAACTACATAAATACATAGCCAAACTCAGGATATGCACACATTATGCATAAAAATGTATGTACCTGTGTGGCAATCGAACCCACGACCTGCGGCAGGTGGCAACCACGCCTGGCCCGTCAAATAAAGGAAAATAAAATTTCATAAACTGCTCCCCTGCAAAATCCCACCGTAGTTATTTATTATACTAATTTTTCCTCGAATTAATCAGATATTATTCATTTCCATTCCAATGCAAATTTAATTGTGCGGTTATTATTTCCATGATAATTAAATGAAACCCACAAATTAATTTTAATTTCAAATTCTCCATTACCCTGATTAACGTCCGTCCAAATTACGGTAAGTAATTAAATTTTTTCTGAAAGAAGTATCTAATGTATAAGAGAGAATTTCTTTCATCTTCCATCTTCCCGTAATCACAAGAACATCTGATAAGCCAGCTACATCTGCCAATTTCTTTGATGATTAAAATTTCACCCTCAAAAGAATACATTTCACGAACTGAATGTATTATTATTTTCACTGTATCTAACTCAACGACGCTTTTGAGATTCTTTTGGTTATATTACTCATTTTAGATAGTTCTTAGATACGTATTTTGGATTAAAAGGCTTGTAATCCACTGCTTGCTGCTTGCTTGATGTTTGTTAGCCTTTCACCGTAGCGCTCATTTACTTACACCTATCACAGAGCTAATACTTACCTGAATAACTAAAACTATAGAGTCAGAAATAAAAAAAGCTGACAGCGTAATATAAAAATTAACTGAAAAGAGAGCCTCTTCTAATGAATTGAATGGCTGCCACACGCGTCATACTTGTGAACAGGTGCTGCTTGTGGGGGTTGGTCTGCTTAAGTTTGCCATTTATTTATTTACTTATTAAATATAGATTCAGTCTACTTTGTAGTTTTGCCGCCGCACCGGGGCACGCAATTATTGTCAGTGCGATTAGAATGTAAATATTATGTAATGAATATAAGCTTGTTTTGAAAAGAGTAATTGCTGAGTTTATTGCCGACTAATTTTAGTTACATCTCATCTCTTTCTTACGAACATGATTGAAAAAGGATAGAACATATTTTAAGTTGTCAAATTAATCTTTGCCGTCTTATTTTGCGTGTATTTAGGTGTAACCGCGATAGATGGCGACTAAATTTATATTGAAAACAAGCATTGGACTAATTTGACAGGACTAAATTTCTTACATCCTTTTCTTATGTTCTTTGTTAGAAAGAGACATAGTGACATTAAAATTAGTTTAGTTGTGAACAACAGAATCAGGGCCAATATATTTCAAAATATATCTGTTGTTGGTACTGGCTGATATAATCTATTATGATTACCTATATAGTTTTGAATATGGAAAATGTTCTGTTATGTCAAATGAAAAGAAATACAGGTTCTAGCGCATGGATTTGTACTGTTTTATTTAATTAATATAGTATTGAGAGAATCCGTAATTTCTCTCAATATCTCAATAAAAGTCAACTGTATAACTTTTCTGAATTCATCTCAATTGTCAACGATTGAATATCCAAGCGAGTTGAATCCGATATCAAGATAAATCAAATCGCGTCCTCTGTCCCGAGCAATTCTCTACGATGTGCGGCACAATTCATTTTAACCCCAGCTACTGTTACCGTTTAGAGTTACGGAGAGAAAACTTTGCAAGTAATCATTTGGAGATTTTATAGTCTTTAACTTTTGAAGCTTCGATTCTCAATTATTTGATCTCTCGGCGTTTCAGTATTTGGTATTTAGTAATTTCATTATATTTTATGTAATTCCGCATATTTTACAGAATACGGGGGGCCTACCACAAGCTCTTAAAACAAGGCAGATGTCTGAGAAAGAGAAAAGTCAAATAAGGATATAATAATATTGTTTTAAGAGCTTGTGGTTCGCCCTCTGTTCTTTTGAGTACTTAATGACTTTTTTATTAAAATACATTAGTGTTTTAAGTTATAGCAAACAAGTAGTACCTATTCCCGCTATTATCATTTTACCAGACTCAGTTATGATAGCATAAATAATGCTATTGGCAAAGCGAATTAGGCTAATGAAATAATTTAACTACCAATTCGGTCATGCTAGATCGCTTTAGTAATGAGACCGCCCATTGTACAGGGTTCCGAAACCAAAAGGTAAAAAAAACTAACTCTTATGGTGCCACTCCATCCGTCTTACCACGAATGTTATTGAGTTATTGATGACCCAGACATAAAGGGGGGACTGGGAACTGGCTCCCAAGGAAAGCTGCCGTCATACACCGATGGGTGCATGGCAACAGATTTTTAACATGAGGGTGGTGGCTACACCGTGTGGTTTCCTTATGTTTTTTTTTTATACCACTAAGGTGGCAAACAAGCATACGGCCCGCCTGATGGTAAGCGGTTACCGTAGCCTATGGACGCTTACAACACCAGGGGTATCACTCGCGCGTTGCCGACCCTGAAGAAACCTCTTCACACCCTTCTTGAAGAACCCCATGCTGTACTCCTTTGGGATTTTCTTTACCGAAAGCTGTAGCTTATTGTAGCACTTGAATCCATAACTATCGACATATTATTCGACGTCATCATCATATCAGCCTATGGATGTCCACTGCTGAACATAGGCCTCCCCCATTGGTTTCCACTTTGAACGGTTTTGAGTCGCTTGCATCCAGCGGCGTCCAGCGACTCTGACCAGGACGTCGGTCCACCTTTCCAGTACGTGGTCGCCCCTCGAGAACCTTTCTTCCCCATCGGTTATCGGCTCTTCGAGCGATGTGGCCTGCCCATTGCCACTTCAGCTTACTAACTCTACGAGCTATGTCCGTCGTTTTCGTTCTCCTACGAATGTCTTCATTTCGGACCCTGTCACGTAGAGAGATTCCTAGCATAGCTCGTTCCATAGCTCGCTGAGTGACTCTTATTTATGCGGCCAGCAGTGAAAGACCACGATTCGACGCCATACCACAGAGATGTCATTGCCTGTATTATATCACATCAAAAGTTCTCATACATATTTCATTAAACAGCAATAAATCAATCCTTCAAATCGCCTGTCAAAACTGTCGCTATTGAAAAATGTCCTCCATAATACAGCCACTACCCTTTTCACCCTTTGATATCCCTTCGTCGACAAAAGTACAGTCCGTCTCATAAATATTTCGCGGGATTTACGTAGCAGTTAGGATTTATTGCCTCCGGGATTCGTCATAATTCATAGACCAGTGGATTGTGTCTGCTATTTTTTTATCTGGATTTTGTGAGCTTTTAGTACTTTTCAAGAATTAATCATAGATTCTCTTAAAATTCTTATTTGCGTTGTTATTTAGTGTGTTATTTGTATAAATAGGGTAGTTTTAGGTTCATTTATTCTAATGAGCTGTAGTTTGCGAATATACGTGAAACTATTTAGGTGTCCTCGTTGTTTTTCCCCTTTTTCCAGACTATACCACCACCTATTCCCTTTTATATAGTATTTAGTTTTTGTAATATTTGAAGAATATATACATGACTATTATTAACTTGAATTTTTGTACTTTCTTTCCACGTCCAATACTGAGAGTATTCAGAATTTGAGTGAAAATGTAACTTTGCGGTTTAGATTCATTACCTACACGACGACCTACGTTGTGCATATTATAGTCCAGCAGCCCAAGGACCTGCATGATACGTTGATATTTTCATTGATATTTAGATGGAAAAATACAATGTAATGTCAAAAGCAGCTTCCAAATATATGTAATACTATTGAAAAATGTTTCAAACCGATGATTATTTTTTTACATAATTTTAAGTGATGATATCGCCGCAGGTAGTATGTATACAAAGTCCAGAGAAACAGGCAATTTTCACGTTGAAAATTTCCCGGGAAATTAAGAATGTTGTGAAAGCTATTTTTCTGTTAAGAAATATGTTCTGTATGGTCTTTCTTAATATTAAATCAAGCATAGAAACTAAAGAAAAAGCATCCACTATAAAGATATCGTAAAAACCCTCTGAAATCCGATAGCCTAAATTAAACAGCCAATAAATACAAATCGGGGATTTTTCAATCACCATTACTCCGATTTAGTAGATCGCCGAATCCCGGAGTGCGAGACTATTGCGGGACTAGGTGTGATTTATAACAGTAATACACGTATAGAGTCTGAATTTTGAATAAGTTTCTTTCAACGACTGTACATAGTAGCCTAATAATTAGTTTTCTAATATTTGTAACTTAATTAAGACGAGGGATTAATACAATTTTCATTAGTGTCTCATTTAGAGGTTACTTTGCTTAGAGCCCCAAAGCAAGGTCCGAAGAAGGTCAAAAGAGAATTAAATTAGCCCGTGTTTAAAAAACAGTCAATTCGTTGTTGTGTTTCTTTTTGTGGGTCTTTTTTATGAACTTCTTTTGTTAACAACCCCATGATAAGTGATACAGCCGAAAGTGATAAGCTCACCGAGCCCTGAATGTCACTACACCTGGAACATGCTAATCTATCACCGTTCTTTGGTTTCCTATCGATATTTTTCAGACTCACACGGAGCTTCCTTCTGCGGACGCTCAGACTGTGGAATGAGCTCCCTGCCGTGGTTTTTCCAATGGAGTACAGCATGGGGTACTTTAAAAGAATGTGAAGAGATTTCTGCAGGGTCGGCAACGCGCGAGTGATACCCTTGGTGTTGCAAGTGTCCATAGGCTACGGTAACCGCTTACCATCAGGCGGGCCGTATGCTTGTTTGCCACCTTAGTGGTATAAAATAAAAAAAATACTCAGGCAGGATTTTACAGCTTTGGTAGACAACCAATACAATTTCCCTTTCACCCTAATTTGTGAAAGGAGGCCTTTGCTCAGGCTATAGGTTGTAGTGGTGGGTCGTCGACGTTTTTACGGTCGACGAAACGAGACTGGTTTACCGTCTATGATAAACTATTTCATAAAACAGTTTAATTTTCGACTGGTTTATCATAGACTGAATTGCGTTCTACAGTTTAGTGAACGATCGAAATATGTCCTTTAGTTAAAAACTTGTTTACTAATCAACTATCAGTCAACGAATTGTACCTGCGAATTGAAATGTTCCCTTTCGATGGAAGACCGGACTGGTCATCACCTCCAAACACCGACAAATTGCGGTTGATGATTCAAACTTAAAATAGGTGTCTTTGCATTCATTACAAGTTGCTTTATAGGTTCCATTGTCTTTTTCAAAGTGGTGCCAAATAACACTGCTGTTTTTACGAACCGACATTATTAATATTTACACTAAAATAACCAGTCAAACACAGACTACACTATTTTTATACACTACTAGCTTGTGCCCGCGACTTCGTCCGCGTAGAGTATTTCTTTTTTCTAGATATAAATCATTGTAATAATATAGAGCTTTATTCATGGCTATTGCCCGCAACTAAGTGTGATATTTAACAAAAGTTCAGGTAGATTGAGAGCTCACACGTAGGTAAGCATGCCACATAAAACTGGCCGTGGGAGTAACAGTCCTACCGCAAATCAACTCCATCATATTTCAGAGTTTGTCGCTGTGATTTTTTAATAGTCATCGCGAAACAAACCTTGATTGGGAACTGCAATCTTTTAAATTCAAACGGAAGGTCTTGATCCAGGCAGATCCAGTCAGTATTTTGGGCTCAATAACATTGCGGCGGAGAGCTGTTACTTGGAGTCTAGTTCCATTGCACAATTTTGGAGGCCGTATATTTCTAAGCAACATGACAGGGGCACCTACATGCAACATAAGCCTATGACACGAAAGACCCGGCGAATTTAGAGAGTTTAAAAAATCAACAGGATAGTTTACTCCATATTGACCATGGTGTCAACAGAATTATAAACTATTTCATCACCTTCGAATTAATTTATCAACATTTCGTTGATGGCAGCGGCTTGGTCGTTTTTGGGAGTCAAAATGGCTCTTTCGCATAACCACTCCATCGGTTTGTTTTTCAAATTTTGTCCATAAGTTCCTCAACTGTTGATACCACAGTACTCAGTACATAACTCATCTGGTATTTGTATCAGCCCATCTATTTGTGGAAAGTTTCCGTTCCCGATTTTTAGGAGAAGATCTGAAAATCTACCGGCAGAAACTTCACCTCTGAGATGTATTCTCATGTTTCGAGTAAGCTTCAGCACGTCAATTGAAGGCCATAACACAGATCTCTTGATGCATGCTTTGATCTCATCTGCGCGCGTTCCTTTGGGCACTATCGGTAAAGTCTGGCGAAAATCACCGGCCAGCAACACCGTTACACCACCCATTATATTTTTAATATTGAGTATGTCCTGCAAACTCCTATTCAAGGTTTCAACTCCTCTTTTGTGCGCCATCGTTATTTCGTCCCATACTATTAGTTTAGATATACGTTCATAGTAAATTTAGTGATGTTTACTTTGAAAATGAAGAACTTCGATACATAACTTTAGCCCGCTTTTCACCGCTTCGGGTGTGGAATTATCAAAAACGCTAAGACACCTATAAATTAATTTTCAATCGTCAGCCTAAACACAAAATTTGAAGATCCTGACTTCAAAACTGACGGAATTGCATACAAACTTTCATCCCTTATTTTGCCCCCTTAGGGGTGGAATTTCCAAAAATCCTTCCTTAGTGGATGCCTGCACCGTATAATAATACATTTAGTGAAGTTTACTTTGAAATTGAAGCGACTTGCATGCACAACTTTATCCCCCTTTTCCTCCCTTCGGTGGTGGAATTATCACAAGCGCTGAGATAACCATAAATTCATTTTCAATCGTCAACCCAAACACAAAATTTTAGGATCCTAACTTCAAAACTGACGGACTTGCATACAAACTTTCATCCCTTATTTTACCCTGTTAGGGGTGGAATTTCCAAAAATCCTTGCTTAGTGGATGCTTACACCGTATAATAATATATTTAGTGAAGTTTACTTTGAAATTGAAGGACTTGCATGCACAACTTCATCCCCCTTTTCCTCCCTTTGGTGGTGGAATTATCACAAGCGCTGAGATAACTATACATTAATTTTCAATTGTCAGCCTAAACACAAAATTTGAAGATCCTAACTTCAAACCTGACGGACTTGCATACAAACTGTCATCCCATATTTCACCCTGTTAGGGGTGGAATTTCCAAAAATCCTTCCTTAGTGGATGCCTACACCGTATAATAATATATTTAGTGAAGTTTACTTTGAAATTGAAGGACTTGCATACACAACTTCATCCCCCTTTTCCTCCCTTCGATGGTGGAATTATCACAAACGCTGAAATAACTATACATTAATTTTCAATCGTCAGCCTAAACACAAAATTTGAAGATCCTAACTTAAAAACTGACGAACTTGCATACAAACTTTCATCCCTTATTTCACCCCCTTAGGGGTGGAATTTCTAAAAATCCTTCCTTAGTGGATGCCTACACCGTATAATAATACATTTAGTGAAGGTTACTTTGAAATTGAAGGACTTGCATACCCAACTTCATCCCCCTTTTCCTCCCTTCGGTGGTGGAATTATCACAAACGCTGAGATAACTACACATTAATTTTCAATCGTCAGCCTAAACACAAAATTTGAAGATCCTAACTTCAAAACTGACGGACTTGCATACAAACTGTCATCCCCTATTTCACCCTCTTAGTGGTGGAATTTCCAAAAATCCTTCCTTAGTGGATGCCTCCACTGTATAAGGTATCTTTGTGCAAAATTTCAAATCTCTAGGTCCAGCGGTTTGGGCTGTGGGCTGATATATCAACAATCAGTTTATCATTTTATATATTATATAAGATTTACAATCAGTTTTTTACTTATTTCTGAATTACATTGTCTTATATTACCTAATTTATAATAATAACCTACAACACTTGACCTTGACCGACACGTAATGCATTTCAATCAGGACTAAACAAATAACGGAATAAAAATTCAAAATTATTTATTATTTAACCAATTAAAGATTCGTATCTATTACTTTGTTATAGAGTCTATTTACATTTGACAGCATTCACATGATATATGATGACATGAACGTATTCGTTTCTGCATGAGAAAGAGAAAGAAACAATAACAAGCGGATCGCACGCACGTCGCATTGCTTCGGCAATATTCGTAATCACTCGTTCCGTCGCGTCGTGAGTGGACCACGCGAAATCAAGTCGACGCATGTAATGTCGTTCATGAGTAAACTAGTTTATCTGTGAACTGTAAACTAGTCGAACCGTTGACGCCTAATAAACAGTCTAAAAAAACGGTTCGTTCATTCAACGCCCACCCCTAATAGGTTGATGATGATGACTAATTCCATAGTGTAGATAACTATAAGAATTTAGTAGACAACGCAAATTCGCTCAATAACAATGGAGGTGTAGGTAATGGGATCGCGTCAGAATTGCATTCCAAAAAACAGAATATTCCTTAGACAAAAACATTCCAATATCTGTCCTTCAGATTCCGTGTCGCCATCTATCGCGGTTACGCCTAAATACACGCAAAATAAGACGGCAAAGATTAATTTGACAACTTAAAATATGTTCTATCCTTTTTCAATCATGTTCATAAGAAAGAGATGAGATGTGACTAAAATTAGTTTAGTGCGATTTACAACAGAATCGGCACCAATGGTGCTGATTCTGTTGTTTACAACTAAACTAATTTTAGTCTCACTATGTCTCTTTCTAACAAAGAACATAAGTAAAGGATGTAAGTTTAGTCCTGTCAAATTAGTCACATGCTTATTTTCAATATAAATTTAGTCGCCATCTATCGCGATTACGTCTAAATACCCGCAAATGAAGACGGCAAAGACTAAATTGATAGCTATAAATATGTTCAATCCTTTTTCAATAATGTTCATAAGAAAGAGATGTGATGTGACTAAAATTAGTTCAGTGCGATTTACAACAGAATCGGCACCAATATTTGCATGGTCTCTTTGATTTCTGAATCGACTGCTTTTTCCCAAAATATGCGTGAATTTTTTTTTTATTTGAAATGGCATCGCGTTTGGCCACTGACCCAGCCATAATGGATGATGAAACCTAAGATGGAGCACACTTAACCAGAAGATTCATATTAACCTTGGTCCATGGATTGTCGTCTCCCTTACTGTCTATATGAGGATGCAAAACGACGTGTCTGCATGTTTGGTATGTCAACAATGTACGGGTTTTTTTTTTGTTTTTTATTTGTTTAAACTCGTGAAGCGCTCGTGGTGTAGCATGATTAACCGTTCTTAATCGATCGGCAAAGTTAAGCTACGCCTGTCGTGGTCGGTACCTGGATGGGTGACCGCCTAGTAGTATTTCAAATCGAGCGTTTCCGTGCTTCGGAAGGCACGTAAAGCCGTTGGTCCCGGTTATCACTTAATTGTGATAGTCTTTAAGCTAGTTGGATGCCTCCTAGGCGGCTTGAAAAATTCCAACAGTAGGTTGACCACTAGCCTACCTCCACCGATCCGCAGTGGGCACGCGTGGTGGAGTATTGCCCATTCCCTTTCACCTTCATTTGTGAAAGGAGGCCTGTGCTCAGCAGTGGGACATTATAGGCTGATGATGATGATGATGATTTGTTTAAACTACTTACTACAGACACGTGGTCCGTACTCTTTTTAGATTATGTTTTACAATTTTTTTTCTTTAACATTTTCACAATTTGGACGTCTTGGTCCGCGCAATAAATAAATTATTCTAATACATTTATATTCATCACTTTTATACATATTTATACTGTGTTTATACTGTGTTTATACTATCTAGGATACATTTACTACTTTTACTTTTACTTTTACTTTACTTTCTACTAAATTATAAGTATAATAACGTTTTTTATGTTCTCTGTCTTATGTTTGATTCGTTAAATTTTAGACTTTTTATTTTATCTTGTTTTTAGTTTGTTTCCAGCCATTTGAAATACTTTTTTTATGTTATCATTTATAACGAATGTTGTGACACTTTAAAAAGTTGTACATTGATCTCATTTTCAATTATATATAGTTTTAAGATTATTTTTAAAGTAACAACAACTGGTTGTCCTAATAAATAAATAAATAAATAAATACATATTACTAGCTTTTATGTGTTTATTACACTTACTTACACTACATACTTATTTACACTACATATTATTATTATTATTTTGATTCAGGTCTAGTTTGCTTGCTTGTTTGCCCGGAGGAAATCCCCGCGCGTATTTAAGCTTCTACGACATTATTGTCTCTATTTTTCATGGCCATTTTTAGGTTTCGAGAGAGGATTTGGACGGTTGTTGCTGCCATCGCCCGTTTTGCGAACCTACCTATGGCGTCATCACTGTCATCTGTGTAATATACACAGCTGACAGTGTGACGCGACACTGTATGGTTTAAATCCTTCGGCATCAACAATTTGAGTAAAATACCGCGATTGAATATAGCAAACATATTTCAAATTCCAACCCTTCCAATAATCCCTAAAATAGCAAATGAGTATAGCAGAAAAGGTAGATTGATAATTAAGAATTAAACTTCGAACCCTTTTCAATTCCCTAATGGCTTGCGGTATGCTCAGATTAACAGCTTTTCCCTCAACCTTTCAAATTGTTAGTGTTTCTCGCATTAATCCACTCTAATCCTGTTATACCCTTTTAAAACCAAATGAAAGAACCACAAAACCTAATTGAAATAACTAATTCATGCTTTACATGCCAAATAATTAATTTGAAATGCTTTAAAAAAGCTTTAACTGTATTTATCGCCCTCATCTAGCGGCTTCTGTCAAATTTAATTTAGGAATACTTTGAGAAAGTCGTAAAAGGCATTTGCGTTCAATTGCTTTTAAATCGTATTAAATGGGTCGAAGTTATATATTCCATTGAAATTGGAATGGGGTCTAATTTATTGGGTTAGGGGTTAGTTGAAATTAGGGATGTTTTCAACATGTTCTTAATTGAAGAGAGGGGTTGGATTAGAAAATACTTACCGATATATCCATAAGTGGGTCATGCTTGTTGAATGTCTGTACGTGACAAGGGCCGTAATAAGGAATTCATAATAATGATGCGAGAATTTATATAATGGCAACGTAAGCTGAAGTGGCAATGAGTAAGCCACATCGCTTCGCCGACAACCGATGCGGAAAAAGATGTTCTGGGGCTTTAAAAAAGTCAAACGAGAAATATTGAATAGAATTAATTTCCGGTAATCACAGTAGATCCATATTTTTTTAAATAAATAATCTCTCGTATAGGTAATTCTATTATTTAACAAGTTTGGATTTGGTGAATTACATAGGATCCGTAAATTCATAAAAAATATCCATTCTGTTGAAATGAATCAATCTAGTGCTATCTGGTGGTTTTTTTTAAAGACTACATATTAAACAGGGTGTTGTTTTGGTCGGCGACAAGCGACCCAGGAGCGGTAGTACAAAATATATATTCCCCAAAAATGGACTTAATTCCATTAAATACTGTAAATATGTTGAGAAATACCTTATTCAATTTGAAATAAAATTACCGCAAAGTATGGTTACTAGGCACGTGCACAGACTAGAGCTACGCGCAAGCCGCCATCGCCGCACCCCTTTACTCCCTCGTACTCCCGTTGAGTATTATGTCTACACTTTAGCTTATTAAATGATTTTCAAAAAAAAAAAATTTTAGCACCAGTATCATTTGTATTATCGACCCTGAGTCGCTCGTCGCTGACCAAAACAACGACCTGTATTTAGGGTTAATTATAGCTTACTGTAATGAATAATGATAGCTCAGTAGTAACGGCGAATGCCGAGACGAAAGTCCCGGGTTTGAATCCATCCACAATAAGCTTGAGCTTTCGGTGAAGGAAAACATCGTGAGGAAACCAAAGCACGGTACTTGTAATACTTACCTGGCTGGCTATCACCCTCAAGTAGAAAATCTGTAGCCAAGCACCTATCTGTGTGGTCCGACAACTGCATTTGAGACCCAGTTCCTTGGTTCAGATAGCAGTTCTTGGTTTTTTTTTTTTTGCCAAACACTGGCAACAAAAAAAAACATTTTTAGCTCCATATAAAATGCTTCAATTCCGCTTCAATTCACATTCAAAGTTTAATTCTGCGAATGGTTTAAACCTCATTCGTTTCACTGGTCAATAAACCTCATTGGTCATTACACCCGTCAGTAGATTATTTTATTATAATTTTGATATATTATATTTATTATCCGTATCAGCAAGAAACAATTATTCAACTTCAATAAAATTCTTACCATATAAATGTACTAGCTGTTCCCCGCGGTTTCACCCGCGTTCCCGGGGTAAAAAATAGCTTATGTCCTTCTCCATATCATAGGCTATCTGCATGCCAAATTTCATGATGATCCGTTGAGTAGTTGAGGCGTGAAGGCGTAACAAACAAACAAACTCACATTCGCATTTATAATATTATAGTTAGGATTAGGATATTATTATTAAATTAGGTTAGGATTTTCAAATATACAGGCTCCTTCAAGTACTATCTGACCAATATAATACTACTTACTTAATCTTCTTCATAGTAACGTAACTTCTATATCATGGGTATAATATTAGTTCTCATATTGACTTTATTCTTTGAAACTTTGTATATTGGATAACTTTTAATCTTGTGGTATGATTTATTTCTCATAAAAATATCTATTTCTTATATTTAAGTTTAGTAACTAATCTCTTCGCCGTATGACTCCCGGCATAGAATAGCCCTATTCCAATCCCGAGGCTGTCGAAAGACGACTAAGGGGTTACACCGCATGGGACAGGCAGCAGCGTCCATCTGTGATACCTCACTTCTGGGACCACCAACCCGCCTGCAAAGCGTGGTGAATACGGTGAAACCCCTCCAATGATAAGTAACGATTAAATGAATGAAACTATAGATCTGGTGGTTTTTATTATTTATAAAGGTTTTACAATTTATGGCCTGTATTTGACTACAATCTCACCAGTCAGTGATGATTTGACCGGAGATGGTACTCTATAAACTAGCACTCTTTCTCCATATAAACTTTTGCTATGCTTTTCACACTCCTCCGTTCGCACAATACTCTTAAAAAGGGGTACAGTGTTACCCAACTAATAAGGTGCGTCGTGAATCTTCGTTCGCACAGAAAAGAAAGTATGGCCCCGAAGATTAACGAAAGAATGCTTAAAACTTACAATCAACCTTAGATCACTACTATAAGGTTCATAATACACTGCAGCTGTTAGTTCCGTCTCACTCGCAAGTCACGCCCCTCCGGACGACGCGTGCTAACATGGCGGCAGCTCCCGACCAATAGCATTTCCCGCGCTTTGAAAATGTATCTTCTGCGCAGGTACATCGGTAAGCCATATCAGTTGGGTATTCTCTTAAACAAATTATCGTTTTACAATATATCATTTAAAAGAAATTAAGCAAACATTTACTATTACGATAATCACATTTATTTCAGGAGTATACAACGTACGCAAGGATTATAATTTAAATGTATCGTATTTGCAGTTATTTATGTAATTAAGAGATGAATTCCAGTGTATTTCAACATGATATTTTGATATCCATTTAACCTCGTTTCCATTTTCACGAAATATTTATGTGATATAAATTAATACGATAAAATTTTAGTATAGCTGTGCCCCGCGGTTTCACCTGTGTTCTCGAGTATTGTTTAAACCTATATGTTATTCCAGAATATGATCTAACTGCGTGCCTAATTTTATCTCGATTTGTTGTAGAGGCAAGAGGTAACAAACAAACACTCACACACAGGATATACAGGGTGTTGTTTTGGTCGGCGACAAGCGACCCAGGAGCGGTAGTACAAAATATATATTCCCCAAAAATGGACTTAATTCCATTAAATACTGTAAATATGTTGAGAAATACCTTATTCAATTTGAAATAAAATTACCGCAAAGTATGGTTACTAGGCACGTGCACTGACTAGAGCTAGGCACAAGCCGCTATCGCCCCACCCCTTTACTCCCTCGTACTCCCGTTGAGTATTATGTCTACACTTTAGCTTATTACATGATTTTCAATTTTTTTTTTTTTATTTTTATTATTAAAAAAAAAAAGTATTTTTTTTATATTTTTTTTAGCACCAGTATCATTTGTATTATCGAACCTGAGTCGCTCGTCGCTGACCAAAACAACGACCTGTATTTTGGAGAGTGTGCGCAGGAATTGTTCAACCTTATTCCACCATCTTCATTTTTACACCGAACCACAAGACGCCGGGAAAATTTTCAACCGTACGTTCTTGACATACCGAAAATACGGACACAGCGTTTTACATCCTCATTTATAATGCGGACAGCAAGGGAGTGGAACTTGCTTCCGGCGTCTGTGTTTCCTGACGCCTACAATCTAGGTACTTTCAAGGCCAGAGTGAATAGGTTTCTTCTGCGTGTTTCATCTTAGGCTTCGTCATCACCCCTTATGGGCGGGTCAGTGGCCAAACGCAAAAAAACTCGCATTTATTACGTTAGTTGAATAAACTAGGATAATTAGTTACCTATCTCGGTGAATATTTGATATAGTTATTATCTCTCATTATATCTAACTAGATAGATAATAACTATATCAAATTTATGGGATCAACAATATTTTCCAATAATGATAAGTAAGCGTTTGTAACAAATGTTTATCTAAGCTTGAAATAGATTTTGAGGTTTTCGATCACGTACACTAATCAACTACACTATATGGGCTTAGTGCCATTGTTATACGTACGCCGTTACCACAGTTTTATAAGATGGTAATACTGTACCGTTACTATAAAATAACAAATATTCGAAACAATAAAAAGTTTTTAACAAAAAAATTAAACCACCGAAAAAACTGAAAAGCAAAAAATAATTTTGAATATAACTTGAATTTTATAAGGTTTTGCAGTCGGGGATAAACCAATAACCTACGTATGTATGTATTTTTTATTGCAATATTCGTTATTTTATCCCCGTGGCATGGTACAATACAGAATGCTTTGTTTTTTTTTTAAATCAACGCGTTCCTTTCCCGGTTCGGATAATTTATTTTTTGTATATACAATTTTAGTTTCAATGAGCCTCTCCTTTGAACATTTTGCAATTGCTCTAACACAGTATTCCAAATATCGAAATAATCATTAACCATGGAGAACCCTTATAAAAGCCATGTGTTATATTTGATCTAAAGCTAAAATATTTTAATATGGGCCATTTTTTAATTCCAAACAAAATATAATTTATTTTATAACATACCTTAAGAGGACTCAATTCGTCATACTTTTCATACAAAACCTCAGTACTTATTATGGCGTTGTTAAACATTTTTCGTTAGATGTTTTGAACAAATTAGTATCTTGTACACTATATCTAGCCGTGTATCTAGGCGAAATTTAAAAAATGTGTGAAACAAATTCAGTCAAAGCCTCCGAAAAACAGCGTTTTTGCCTGAACTTTGGCCATATCTAATGTACCTATAAATTGTAAAAGTAAAGAAAACATTTAGATACCAGGCTTGCAAATGTATTGGAGATTCTAAATAACTAACTGTTTTTTCACAAACTTGTAAGATTTTTTCACAAGAAGTACACGCCTGGAACAAGTTTTATGAATGCGAAATCATGAATGATGACCTAGCGAAGCGGCCGCGAGTGATCAGCGGAATTTACCGACTGATAACCGACACATTGGATTGGACATTACATTGGATGAAACAACAAGCTTCTAGACTATGCTTGCGTTGAAGTTGCGCCGGCCACAGAGGGCCGCCTTAATACAGTAAAATGTTCTGATCTACCCCACACAATTTCAGATTGTAAATTAAAATTATACACAGAAGTTAATTACTTTGAACATGTGTGACAATAATTGTAGCTATTTGTATTCTAAGAAATAATTCCTCCATAATTCTGTGAACGTATGGTATGAATATTATGTTTTATACGAATACCTCGTCTTATTAAATTATTTTGAATGTAAAATTAATAGAACATAAAATAATGCTACAGTGAAGCTCTACGAATTCGTAGGCTTGTGCTACGAATTTCAGCCAGGTGCTACGCAATTATCACTACGAAAATATGGTTAGGTATAGTGAGGATTTTAATAGCAAATCTCTAACGTATTACTTATTGAAAGGAATGCTTTATAATGAAATAAATAGTATGTGTCTTTGTGTGCATGTTCATTCTCATCACACGTAATGGTTGAACAATACATAAAAGACAGGTAGATCATAGCGTGTATTCGCTCAAAGAGCAGCTCGAGTGGGGAAGTACCTCCTTACCTTTTCCAAATCGCCCTAGTTTGTTTTTTCCTTCGATTAAATATTTTTTTGTTTTAATTTGGAGATTTTTAAATGCGTTATTAAAAACAATTTGTTAGTGATTTTTTAACCGACTTCAAAAAAGGAGGAGGTTCTCAATTCGGTTGTATTATTATTTTTTTGTTTTTTTTTATGTTTGTTACCTCATAACTCTGTCATTTATTAACCGATTTCAAAAAATATTTGTTTTATTTAAAAGGGTATACTTCCCGTTTGGACCCATTGTCATCAGATCAGGATTTGATTACTTCTTAGTCTACTTTGAAGTCGGTTTAAGTTTTTTGTAAAACAGTTCAATTATTTTGGCCAGAATCTTACTGTCAATTCAAAAAAAAATACTCAAAAATTCAAACCAAATTTTTGCATTCAAGTCTATTGAATTAAAATCATAACCAACATGTCCCCGGTTAATAAGGGTCATTGTCATTTTGTGTCCCTTGCTAATATTAATATAATATTTTATTTTAAATGTATACGTTCCGTTACATCACACTCTAACTTTCGATCGTGCAAATATTAGTATAAATAATTAGTTATTATAATAAATCAACAGCTGTTATCTGGGGTATGCCCACAGACATAAATCTAAATAGATAACGCAAGTCCCTCCATCCGTATGAAAACCAAGCGTGTAACTTTTTATGTACCTACCATAATGTCACAAGATTGATTTAGTTAGGCTGGCATACGATTTTTAACGTGAAAATGAAGCTATCCTATTTGTCAGCTAAACACATCCCTCGCTACATATCTCTGGTGGACATGCAGCTTTATGCGAGTTCTCAGTCCGCGCGAAACAGTTTCAAAAGAAGATTTGAAATATCACTAGGCGGTCACCCATCCATCCATCATATTCAATTCCCTATGAGCTATATTATATTCATTATAATGTTTCCATAAAAGCTTTTAAGGAAAGCGATAGAAAAGTAATAACATTTTATAAGTTCATTGGACATTTTTTAAAGTTCACTGAGTAGGAATGGGCTTCGCATTATAAATTAAAAAGTCGTTTAACAAAGTTCATCTCAATATCTAGGGTTCCTTAACCAAATGGATTTTAAAATATCATTGTTATGTACTAAATTATTATGATAAATACATATGTTAGTGTTTGATTAAGTAAAGTAAACTATAACTTGCTACTTTGTAGGTACACACACTTGACTAGTATTCAAAATTTTCGCTTATTGCCTTGGGGATAAATTTTCAGAATTACGTGCGAAAATAATTGGACTGTTTTAAAAAAAACTTAAACCGACTTCAAAGTACACTAAGAAGTAATCAAATCCTGATCTGATGGGCCCAAACGGGAAGTGTACCCTTTCAAATAAAAAAAGATTTTTCCAAATCGGTTAATAAATGCCGGAGTTATGAGGTAACAAAAAAAATTACAACCTAATTGAGAACCTCCTCATTTTTTGAAGTCGGTTAAAAAATGATACCTTGTAGAATATCATCCATTTTGCTATGTACATATTCCGCGAATACATTTGGCCTATTGAATTGATATAGTCTCGAGATCGACTCTAGCAAAACTACACTGCGATTTTCGGAGTAAGCTTTTGATACTACACTCTTTACAGCAAAAGCAACCTTCTGCACCGGTATTACAGTACCAGCGAAGGTACCTTTGAAAAAAAACGTCTATGATGCACGTTAATAAATATATTTTCAAGTAGTACTTGAAAATGAAATTAAAATGAGATTTCATATTTAATATAATTCATTTCGTCACAAACAATCGTGAGGGTTCGTGAAAAGGTCGTCATTCAAATAATATTCAAACAAGACAGGACACTTGTTAGGAGACAATGGAAATTCTCATTTGAGTACCACTTCTCCCCTATATAATGCTTGTTAGCTAGATATAATGCTAGGCTAAGCTATGCTGTGCGATCTCACTAAATCAATAACGACTACTATCTATATTCGATCGATCCTTGATTTTGCGATTGAACAAGTGGGACATTATAGGCTGATGATGATGATGATGAAACTAAAATCCACGAAATTTAATTAGCCTCTTTGATAGACATTTTCTGACAATGTACAAAAAAAATCTTTCTCGTCAATTGTGGCTTTTTAAATCTTGAAGATCTCAAATTGTATCACGAAAAAGGTTTAGAGACAAGGGATTACTTGTAAATTATATAATACTATCTTTCCCCCGCGGTTTTCTCCACAATATAGCGGTATGAAATATACTTTACGACCTATACTCATACCTACCAAATATACATAAAAAAATCCATAAAAATTGATCGAGCCGTTTCGGAGGAGTGCGACCACAAACACCGTGGCACGATATTTATATATAAATTAATTGAACGCTATAAATATCTCGTCTTTAATTACAA
This sequence comes from Polyploca ridens, assembly GCA_951394255.1. Lineage (NCBI taxonomy): Eukaryota > Metazoa > Arthropoda > Insecta > Lepidoptera > Drepanidae > Polyploca > Polyploca ridens. Next base: position 1,638,551 of record OX596252.1, read on the forward strand.
TAATGAATCACAGACAAAATAGGGATTAATCCTTCGCTATAAATAGCTTTGTTTATCATAGCATAGCATTCTTCATGTGCAGTTACTTTATTTAAGTAACAAAGAAAAGTGTACGTCAGAGAAATCAAATTGTTGTTCACAAATGAATATTTCCATTCATTTATTGAAAATCTTGAATACTGGTGACAATAATAAGAGATTTTATTAGTCATCTAACTGGCGTAATACATTAATTAACATAATTTTGTGTTAAGACACAACCAGTCTCTTTTGTTGTTTTTTTCCTACCTTTTTATAAAAAAAGTTAAAATATCGAAATACAAAAAAGTCGCGGGGGTGCAGGTTTGGCGGTTAATACACTGCTACGCACCACGCAGCGTAGGGCGTGAATGCGTTTCTTAAGAGCACTCAAGTCGCCATACTTTTCATACAAAACCTCTGTACTTATTATGGCGTTGTTAAACATTTTTCGTTAGATGTTTTGAACAAATTAGTATCTTGTGCACTATATCTAGCCGTGTATCTAGGCGAAATTAAAAAAAAGTGTGAAACAAATTCAGTAAAAGCCTCCAAAAAACAGCGCTTTTGCTCAAATTTTACCTGAACTTTGGCCATATCTAATTTACCTATAAATTTTAAAAGTAAAGAATACATTTAGATACCAGGCTTGCAAATGTATTGGAGATTCTAAATAACTAACATTTTTTTCACAAACTTGTAAAATTTTTTCACAAGAAGTATACGCCTGGAACAAGTTTTATGATATGCGAAACCATGAATGACGACCTAGCGAAGCGGCCGCGAGTGATCAGCGGAATTTACCGACTGATAACCGACGGCTCTGATGCTGTCTCTCTTTTTTCGCAGTCAAACATTACGTTGGATGAAACAACAAGCTTTTAGACTATGCTTGACTATGCTTTTAGACGTTGAAGTTGCGCCGGCCACAGAGGGCCACCTTAACGTTGCTTGTAAGTATGTCCGTTTGTATAGAAAAGACGCACAGTCCAACACACAGAAAATGCATCCACGCGCGTACATACAGATCACGCGCCTACATGCGTCTCGCCGCGCACCTACATTCAAGCGAGCACATTCAAGTCAATCCTTAAGAGACATGGAGTTGGTCTTCTTATTTGGGAGGAGTTAGGCCACAAAGGCCATCCATGAATACATAATTTTGTTTTTCATCTGAGCTATTGCAAAAGTTTAGATATTTATTTTTATAATCTTTTATTTATGATACATCATAAGGCCATTTTTGGCTTTTTGCCGGCCCATTTCAATAAAATTAAGCAACGAATAGTTTGTTATTCAAAATAAATATAAATACATAAATTCTTCACATACTACATACATACATCTAATGATATTATAAGTAAAGAGGTAGATAGGCTACCTACACAAGATTTGAACGTCATAAATGGCACACTGTCATACATGTCGGGTCGTTGACGCTCTGACGCGGCTCATGGCTAAAGTGAGTAACGAGCACAGAGGGCAAACCACAAGCTATAACCTTATTTATCTTTTGTCCTGTTTTGACGTCGGAAGTCAAAGAAAGACAAAAGTCAAATAAGGTTATTTTAACCTTGTTTTAAGAGCTTGTGGTAGGCCCCCAGTCCTAATGTGCCAGTCGCGGAGCGCTTATAACCTATCTACCTTTTGTACTTATAAAATCATTGCATACATCGCATCCATTCTGTAACATCCTGAGTCAAGTGGCCACATTAATGAAGTTAATAAATCATGGCGTGTATTCTAAGGCGTCCGTGTCGGCTCCGAAACCCTTTACAGTTAAATGAACCAGTAATAATCTCTTAATCTTGTATATTCACGGTTTGACATCACGTCGAGCTTGTTCTTCAATGAACAGTAAATACAGATGATATTTTTTTTAATACCACTATGGTGGCAAACAAGCATACAGCCCGCCTGATGGTAAGCGGTTACCGTAGCCTATGGACACTTGCAACACCAGGGGTATCACTCGCGCGTTGCCGACCTTATAATGCTTGAAAATTTATGATTTCTTTTCATAATTCTTATTTACTGTACACATTTTTATTTTCGTTGGAGTGGATTTTGCAATAAGATTGTCCTTTCTTAGTTTCCTACATTATAAAATGTGGGTTTTTACAGTTAGCTTGACTTTCGGTGAAGAAGAACAAAGCACGGTGGTAGGGTACTTCGTAGTATAGTAGTACCCAACTGATATGGTGCGTCGTGAATCTTAGTTCGCACAGAAAAGAAAGTATGGCCCCGAAGATTAACGAAAGAATGCTTAAAACTTACAATCAACCTTAGATCACTACTATAAGGTTCATAATACACTGCAGCTGTTAGTTCCGTCTCACACACAAGTCACGCCCCTCCACACGGCGTGCGCTAACATGAAAATGTATCTTCTGCGCAGGTGCATCGGTAAGACATATTAGTTGGGTACTACTGTACCTACCTGGCTGGCACTACCCTTTTCTATTAAAAGATTTCGACAGTAGCATTTGAGAGCCAGTTCCTTCAATTAAAATAAGAATGTAAGTTGAAAAGTAGACTGTACTAAAAAAAACATTTTTTTTTTATGTTAAATGGGCTTGCGTTTGACCTTCGACTGACCCCATGAGGATTTGTGACGAGGCCGAGGATGTAGCACGCTTACCCAGAAAAAGCCTATTCACTCTGGCCTTGAATAAATCTAGGTTATAGGTGTCGGGAAACACAGACCCCGGAAGAGAGTTCCACTCCTTTGCTGTTCGTATAAGAAACGATGAAGCGAAACGTTGTGTCCGGGTACGCGGGATGTTTTTTTTCTTAGATGCAATAAACTAGAATAACTTTTCAATTAAAATACGGTATCTTCAATTTGATTTCATTAACCAACAAGCTCGCCATAACAATCGCCCGTATATTCCACGTCAAAATCACTTGAAGATCACTGCGCTGGAATGATTGATGTTTAGGTCCAGTACTTACAAACGGAACATACTTAATGATGTGTAAATCAGCCCATTATCTGATCTGTAAGCCCTCCATACAAAACATACAAGGATAGAAGATAGGACCTAACGAGGCCAGTGAGAATTAGGTAGATGTTGCTACTCAACAAGAATTTTTTGTCAGAGGTCTATAATCAGATTACAAGAAAGTTATGTAGATGGATACGACAATAAATGAAACCACATAAAATCCTCATAAATACGTACAGTAATACCCAATTAATATGGCTTACCGATGTACCTGCGCAGAAGATAAATTTTCAAAGCGCGGGAAACGCTATTGGTCGGCAGCTGCCGTCAAGTTAGCGCGCGCCGTGCGGAGGGGCGTGACTTGCGAGTGAGACGGAACTAACAGCTGCAGTGTATTATGAACCTTATAGTAGTGATCTAAGGTTGATTGTAAGTTTTAAGCATTATTTCGTTAATCTTCGGGGCCATACTTTCTTTTCTGTGCGAACGAAGATTCACGACGCGCCATATAAGTTGGGTAATACTGTACAACCTTTAATATGGGATCAGCTTCGAAATCGCAAAAAAAATACAGCTTTTCATACAAAAGATCAATATCTCCTATGCTAAAATGTATGAAACAGCAATTTTTTTATTGTTTATAGGCCTGTGTTTGACCGCAATCTCACCATGGTAAGCGATCATGCGGCCGAAGGTGGTAAGCACACAAAGCCTAGAAGGAACTGGCTCTCAAGTGCAGCTGTTGGAACACACCGAAAGGTGCTTGGCGCCAGATTTTCAACTTGAGGGTGGTAGCCAGCCAGCCAGGTACTACAAAGTACCCCCTACCACCGTGCTATGGTTTCCTCACGATGTTTTCCTTCACCGAAAGCTCAAGCTCATTGTAGGATTCGAACCCGGGACCTCGTCTCGGTATCCGACGTCACTACCACTGAGCTATCATCGCCTTAAAAAGCTATACAATAAACAAGATTTTTTTAAACAATAATAAATATAAATATATTTTTAATAGCCGTAGTTTTCCCAATGGAGTACAGCATGGGGTTCTTCAAAAAGGGTGTGAAGCGGTTTCTTCAGGGTCGGCAACGCGCGAGTGATACCCCTGGTGTTGCAAGCGTCCATAGGCTACGGTAACTGCTTACCATCAAGAGGGCCGTATGATTGTTTGGCAACTTAGTGATATAAAAAAAAATGGAAACCATATCGAAATTTTGTCTGACTGTAAATCAACTAGTGTACGATATACAGGGTGTTGTTTTGGTCGGCGACAAGCGACCCAGGAGCGGTAGTACAAAATATATATTCCCCAATAATGGACTTAATTCGATTAAATACTGTAAATATGTTGAGAAATACCTTATTCAATTTGAAATAAAATAACTGCAAAGTATGGTTACTAGGCACGTGCACAGACTAGAGCTAGGCGCAAGCCGCCATCGCCCCACCCCTTTACTCCCTCGTACTCCCGTTGAGTATTATGTCTACACTTTAGCTTATTACATGATTTTCAAAAAAAAAATTTTTTTATTTTTATTATTAAAAAAAATAAAGTATTTTTTTATATTTTTTTTAGCACTGTATCATTTGTATTATCGACCCTGAGTCGCTCGTCGCTGACCAAAACAACGACCTGTATTATCTGTGAATGCATCTATATCGAAACTACTCGCGCGCTATGGCTCTATAATATTCTAACTCTATGAGTGAAACTAAATAAAAGCTTGCAAATAAAATCAAAAATAACAAAAGCGTGAGGGTACTTTACCACACAAACAATGTACAGAAACTTTGAAGTCAATAAAGGTAATTTCCATATAGTCACTACTTATTGGCTCAGAGAATTTTGTTTCAAAATCAAATTTCCTTCTCACATAATTCTTTACAAGAAAATTATTCAGTCAAGCAGCAACTTGTAAGCTTGTTACGGTCAGGATGTGGGTCTTGGCGGACTTCCGAACTTTATTGTTAGAAATCCCCTCAAGCTTTACATGTTTATTTTCCCCATAAGCTAATATACAACACCCCCTGTTGTATATGTATCCAAAAGGGCCACTACTTATGTTCTCCCTTATCTGAGTTGGTAATAGTATATTTATTTTATATCTTTTTGGAGTTTCATATCTGAAGGGTAAACAGCCCTATTGCTGTCACTCTGCTGTCTGTCCGTCCGTGCCTATGTCACGAGTATCTAGCTCGTAAGTGGAAAGAATTACTAGAAAACTGTTTGATATTTCAAATTTGTTGTTTTTAATGCGTTATTTTTTTTAAATTATTTCAATGAAGTTTAATTTATTTTTCCAATGCATTAAAACAAAACTATACTAAATAACTTGAACTAAATAATACAAAAAAAAACTTATAAATAGGCTAGCCTATCAAGGTCGCTGCCAAGTGGTAGTGTGCCCAGAAAGAATACAATATACATTGAAATACATTTGAATATTGCTATTCGCTTCAAGAAGCTATCTTGCGTGGTTTCGGAAATATTCCATGCTAAGTTATTGGCTTTTTATATTGCTCGTCATTGTATTAGGAGTATGGGGCTTGTATGACCTCAATCTGAACATGAAAAGCGATGCTGTGGCCGAAGGTGGTACACAAAGCTTAGAAAGAAGAGAGGTAAAGTGTTATTTTGCTCAAAGAGCAGCTCGGTGAGAAAATACCTCCACCTTACAGAATACCGCAGCCAGATAACAATGTTGTATGGCGATTATCACACTGCCACACGCATTGCGGGAGTACAGACCTGCATCATCGTGCGGGTTTTTTACGCACTCACGCGCGTAGTTGCGTTTTGTGGATTCACGGCGGCTCATTCCACACAAAATCACGCACGGCACTACGAGACTCGGTGTGCTATACCTTGCGTCTCGCCGCGCATCTACGCGCGTAGGTGCGGGCGAGACGCATGTAGGCGCGTGATCTATATGAACGCGCGTGGATGCATTTTCTGTGTGTTGGACTGTTCGTCTTTTCTATACAAACGGAGAAACTTACAAGCAACGTTAAGAGACGCATTCACGCGCTACGCTGCGTAGTGCGTGGCAGTGTGTTAATCACCTTAGTGTGGTCGCCGACTGTAGTTGTATAAAAAGAAAGCGTGTAAATGGTATAAGACCGATTTATTAATCGCTTTTCTATTTGCAAACAATCAATCATACTATTCTAACAACATTTGAAGCAAAAAGCTTTGTTTAATGAGTGTCTTACAACATTATTATAATTGTCAACCCTAATTTTAAGCTATTATTACAATTTCCATTTACGTTTAGGGATGTCACGGGCAGGGTATATGCGCAGGGTTGCTCGTGACAACCTTATCCGAGCGTGACAAGGCGTTAAGTGTGTTTTGACAGGATTTTCAGGGTTACATGGTTTATGAAATGTGCTAAATCGACTGAAAAATATGTGCAAACTTTTAGAAAGAATCGGATAAACTTTGGCTGATATAGAAAATGGGGCTTTAAGCCCACCACAGACGTAGCTATGATATATATTAATATGTCGAGCTATAATATAAATTACAGTACAGTTTGGCGAAGTAACAGAAATATATATTATAGCTGCGTGTGCGGTCATTCAAAGATTAGTATTGAAATTATATCGTAATATGCTTTGCTATGATTTATATTAATATATATTATAGCTATGTCTGTGATGGGCTTTATATGCATATGCCTGTTTATGTGGGCTACGTTGAGAAGCAGTGAAACCTCCAGATCACTCCGGTAGGTGCTTAGCTATGGTTTCCTAGGTGTATATCACCATGGTCAGTGACAGTGGAACACAAAGCATAGACGGAATCTGGATTTCAGGTGCAGCTGTCAGAACACACTAGATGCTTGGTGACAGATTTTCAACTTGAGGATGGTAGCCAGCCAGGCGGGTACAATAAAGTACCCTACAACCGTGCTATGGTTTCCTCACGATGTTTTCACCTAAAACACAGCTTATTTTAGGATTCAAAAATATTATTAAGTGAGAAGGGGGTCCTATACTCTATTTCACATAGGTTTTTATCAATATCTAGTGAAATTCCATTTGATTACTCTGAAATAGTACTCACAATATTTCATGAAACCTTGCTCTATCAAAGTATTCCTTTATTATATCGAAATGAACATTAACCATTGAGAAATCTAATAAAATACCATGTGTGACCGAACTCATGCTTTTTGAAATCTACTATAGTAAGAGTGAGTGAAGTGACAGCCTTTGAGAAAGATTTTTACTACGCTATTTCAGCTACGTGAAATCCGCACGACACGCCAATTTCACAGCAAAGATGCTTTTTGAAATCTACTATAGTAAGAGTGAGTGAAGTGACAGCCTTTGAGAAAGATTTTTACTACGCTATTTCAGCTACGTGAAATCCGCACGACACGCCAATTTCACAGCAAAGCCTGTTCGATACTAACTCAACGTCATGTCGGCTATAATTCTTGAATATTAATCACGTTGGAACCTCTACATGTGGCTGGTCGTAAATCTGTATAGAACGCGGGTGGTACACTGTGTTACTAAAGTTGAAAATCTTTCAGAGGACAACATCAATGTAAAGAACTTTTACCAAAGATTATATTTACTACAGATAATTATTATACATCGTTAATTTTGTACTTCGTAAACTAATGTTTATAAGTTTTGTTGAAGAAATAACATTATTTTAGTCTTAATCAGTAACAAAGTTAAGTTTAAAAACATTCTCAAATTTTGGAAATTTTTAAGGCTTTATGTTGTAACTAAATTTTTTTTGCTCTCTCACAGCTCACTGAATGTAAGAAAATGAGCGGTGATGAGTGCACTTAGAGCGCTTTTTTCACAGCAAAATCATTTGACACGTTAAGTCGTTTAGTATATAAATAATTATGCTGCCGTTTAATTAGTCTTTGCACTATCATTTATCATAAACTACGCCATTTATTCAGTTTAGGTCCTAGAACAGGACTTATGAAGGTCTGTCTTCCAAAGACACTACCGGTTCGAAAATCTTCAAACGCGGCAAGTAACTTAACAATGTACATTTTTTTATGGTCTGACTAGGTATTTTATTTTCAAATTCAATAAAAATTGTGTTTTTTTTTAAAGACAAGGAAAGTTTCTTCCTATTTTAAATTTGTGTTGCCAATAAATAATTTTCCATAAAAAAATGCTTTCACAAAAGCAACCAAAGCTCGTTGGCATGGAAATGCATAATTTTGCGACACTGCAAGAAATCGCGGGGAAACTTTACGCAATCGCCTGAAAAATAATAAACTCTTAATATTTTTGACACTTTACACTCCAAGGCATTTTATAGCGCAGCCTGCTGAAGTTGTTTTGTTTCTTTCATAATTTTCTGTTAGCTTTTTACCTTCATATTTTATTGTATTTTTGTGTTGGTTGACTAGCACTCGGTTTACAGTCCAACCAACGTATCTGTACACCATCGACAAAATTGCCTTGACAGTTGTCGTTTTAAGGCTGACATTTTCAAATGAGAGCTTTAGTTCCAATTTTGACCACCTGGCCTCCTAGACAAGATGGTTGTCGACAATCATCATCGTTACTAAACGATCAAACTTTGTATGGGATTGAAATAAGAGATTGCTAAAAATCACGTCATATTTCGATTTGAAATGTCAATCCCATACAAAGTCTGTCTCTAGACAAATTGGAGCACTGTACCTGTCATTGTCGCTGAGAATGTTCCGTACTAGGAATGTCTGGCTGAATCGTTGTAAACACAAATAAAATAACGAGCCAACGGATCGAAAGAGGACTGTATCGGTTTTCTAGTTCTAAATTAATAATTTTGGACTGTTTTACAAAAATCTTAAACCGACTTCAAAGTACCTAATCAAATCCTGTTCTGATGACAATGGGACCAAATGGGAAGTGTACACTTTCAAATAAAAAAATAATTTTCCAAATCGGTTAATAAATGACGGAGTTACGAGGTAACAAACATAAAAAAACCGAATTCAGAACCTCCTCCTTTTTTTTGAAGTTGGTTAAAAATAGCATTTTAAGGCGATGATAGCTGTGGTAGTGACGTCGGATACCAAGACGAAGGTCCCGGATTCCAATCGTACAATGAGCTTGAGCTTTCGGTGAAAGAAAACATCGTGAGGAAACCATAGCATGGTGGTAGGGTACTTTATAGTACCCACCTGGCTGGCTACCACCCTCAAGTTTAAAATCTGTCGCCAAGCACCTTTCGGTGTGTTCCGACAGCTGCACATGAGAGCCAGTTCCTTCTAGGCTTTGTGTGCGGCCGCATCATCACTTAGCATGGTGAGATTGTGGTTAAACACAGGCCTATACACAATAAATAATTGGACTGTTTTACAAAAACCTTAAACCGACTTCAAAATACACTAAGAAGTAATCAAATCCTGATCTGATGACAATGGGACCAAACGGGAAGTGTACCCTTTCAAATATAAAAAAGAATTTTCCAAATCGGTTAATAAATGACGGAGTTATGATGAGTAACAAATGTAAATAAAAAAAAAATACAGTCGAATTGAGAACCTCCTCCTTTTTTTGAATTTTTCCTTATTTATGTGTTTTTTTTGGGTTCAGTAACCTAAGGAACGGGATCCTATTACTAAGCCGCCGCTCCGTCCGTCCATCTGTCTGTCTGACATTAATCTGTGTGTGTGCTGTGTTTCATGAATAGGTATCCAGTTGAAATTTTTATTGTATTTCTATTGTCTATTGATAAAAGTGAAAAAAAATCGAAAGTGTGCGAGTCCGACTCGAACTTGGTCACATTTCTTATCGATTATGAGACATCTAGGCCATTCTAGGCCATAAGGGTTTACAAAAGAGCCATTTAAAACTCCAACAAAGCATACGATACATTAACTTTAAAAGCTTTTCATTTGTTACCAAGAATTTTTCTAAGTCCAATTTTAAATATACTGTTATGTGTCATGTAACAGAATACCTACTTCTTTATTTTGATGAAAACGTACGGGTTAATGTTGAGAATACCGGAAAGCATTTTTAATGTGCCGTAAGATAAAGCCACGAGTGAGAAAGAGAAACTATGAAAAAGTGAAAATTATCGTGTGAAAATAATTGAAATTCTCACAAAGAAGAAATTCTAAAGAAGATTTTTATTACCCGACTGACCCGGAAGGAGGGTTATGTTTTTCGAGTGTATGTATGTATGTATGTCTATTTCTTTGTGCCGCTCTGCAGCCTAAACGGCTTGATGAATTTAAGCATATGAGGTGTCGTTAGATTCGTCTTGACTGGGGGAGTGTCATAGGGTATATTATTTTTATATAGCGCCTAAGAATAAAAAAATAGGGGAGGTATTAAAAATAAAATTTTCGTTATTATAACAATATGGGTATCAAATGAAAGCTTGTAAATAGACCATTCCATATATGTATATATTGTAATACTTTTATGCTACCATTTTGACGTAAACTGCAAAAAACCACGTTTAATGCAAGTACAGTAGGTACTGAGCCGTTACCATACGTAAATCACAGATTTGCGATGGTTGTTAGCGTTCCTTTACCGTACCGCTCTTTTACTTACTAATACATACTCATTCTGTATAAAACTAAAAAGTCTGAAATAAATTAAATTATTAAAAGAAACAAAAAACCCGACTGCGTAAAACATAAATTAACTTTAAAGAGAAAAACAAGCTCTTAAATCTATAGAATTTAAAAAAACTTGAATAAATTTTTGTTGAAAAATAAAAGAAGAATATATACAACTAGCTCCCTCGGCGGGTAAAACTGGAGAACGCAAGCTAGTAAATGAAACGTTATTAAAAGGCAACCAAGTCACTGCCTTGAACTCAATCGTTTCATAACTAATATCCTTCCTGTATTCAATTACAAGCATATTATTATTACATTTCAACTCAATTATAAATTAATTTCAACTACAAACTAATTTAGACGCGTCTCAATCACAGTATAGTTAAATTAATGGCTGACTTATTATGTAACTATTGGATGCCGAGCAATTTTAAGATATATTTTCTTACAATACTTTTTGCAATTGGCATTATATGATAGTTTAATAATAATCACAATATTTCAATAAAAAATAATTAAACAATTGTGAGGTACAAGGTAAAACATACGTGAGTGAGAAGCTTTGTTCCAAGAAGCATCAATATCTATTTTTCTTAACAATTCGAATAATAAATTATTAAGCTTAAATCAACCGCTTTCAACGAGTCGCTTGACGCTCTCACAACTATTGCTCTCAACGAATACATAATAACCGTATCATCAGAAGCTTCCCCGCAATCTATTATTGCACCGTATACACGCAATATTGGCCATCTAACAAATTGACTAGTTGCATCAATTTCACGAGGTGCCCATAAATCTTTAGTGACAGTAGCGGTGGGTGTTCTAATGAAGATAAACGTTACTCAAAACACCATCGCTGCTGGCTAGATTTACTGGTGATCCATTTAACAGTGAAGTTGGGAGTAAATTGCTTTTAATTTTAGATTTTTGTTTATTTACACGTTTTAATTTACTCTGTCTGTTAGGTTAAAAAATTGCAATCAATTTTAAACTCCCCAGCGTTTGTTTGTCTATTCTTTACACATTTTCAATCGTTTTTAAACTAATTGCATGCGTCACACATTTTTTCGTACTATTTTCGTTACTATTAGCTTTTCGAAATTCGCAATCACACATATTCAGGACAATCTGTATCGAGCTATAAATATGTTTGAGCTAGGATAACTTTTTAGCAAGCTTTAAATTAGTTTCACCTGTCTCGGTGACCGTCTATAATCAAATCTTGCAAGTAAAATATGAACCAGGTCCCGACTCCCGGTTTTCGATTGAGCAGAAATTGTGAAATTTGCATCCATATGTAAATTGGATAACAACACAATATTATTATAACATCAAGCTTCTGATGATGGAGCCGGAAGGAGACCTTGGCAACTGGTATTGTATAAGTATTTGGAACAGAAGCTGTAATTTTAAAAAATCCACAAACAAAACCAAAAAAAGCCTTGCCGAGTTTCTTGCCGGAGTCTTCTCAGTTTAAGTGTATTTCGAACCGGTAGTAAATTCAAGTGTATGTAACAAATTGACGTTCATAAGTGCCTTATCAGGGCCTAAACTGAATAAATGACTTTTTGATTTTGATTTTTGACTCTGTATTAAAACGATCCAACCCCATCGAGTTTGGGCTCGTTTGATTCGTCTTAACAAGGACTCTGGTTCAGGGTCTAACGACTATGTTGGTCATTTATTACATAAAAAACTCGCTTTGAAAAAATAGTTTTCTCGTAACCGATGTTCCTGTTCGAAATTCAAAAAGCTGTGATTCTGAAGACTGTACATATTTTTGAAAACCATGATCTGATTCCACAGCCAGGATTGTCTCCTCACTACGACAGATATGCCATCTATGGGTTTAATTACTTGCACCATAAGCTTCATCTGAGCACACACGATGACTCCTCATATCGGCTTATTCCCAAAATCCTCCCTGAAGTCCCCCTATGGGGGCTAATTAGGCCCGATTTTTCAGTAAGTATGCAGTTCCATTTATAAAAGTTAAAAGCTTTCCTTTTAAGCTTAAGTTTTATGAAAGGCCACTAAAGCGATATGTAGTCCAAAAATCAACCTATCTAAATCTAAATCAGGTGGTGCCACGGGCAAACGCTTAATTACCATTAGCAGGAAGCTCGAAAACAACCAACACTATACCACGAAAGCATAATATTTCTGTGAAAAGGGTTGACACCTCGTTGAAACCAAGTGCAACATGAAAATTCGATACTGTGAAATGATAAATAGGTTTTCAAGAGACACGCTTCTACACAGTATAATTTCCCTCAAGATTTCCCCGAGGTCTTATAATAAGTTTAACATCAATGGGGACTTCCTTGTGAAAACTCAAGCCATTTATGTAATGTGGTAGATATTATAAGGGCTTACGATGTGGAAGATTGAGTATATCATCACTAGGTTCTGCCCGCGATTTCACCCACGTTCCCGAGGGATTTATGGTTTTTCTCGAGACGAAAAGTATCATAAGTGTTTATTTAGGATATATACCAAATATCTAAAAATTAAAATATGAGTGAGATGATTAAGACAAGTGATGAGATTGAGACGATTGATAAGAGTGAGACGAGTGAGACAAGTGAAACGAGTGAGACGAGTGAGACGAGTGAGACGAGTGAGACAAGTGAGACGAGTGAGACGAGTGAGATGAGATTATGCATGGTAAATTCAACTGTATGTACCAATTTAACGTTCATAAGTGCCTTACTAGGGCCTAAACTGAATAAATGACTTTTTGATTTTGATTTTGATTTCATTTAATAAATAGTGGGGATCATCGAGAAACAATCCTTTAGAGTAGTAATTATCCGAAAATAAATATCCGATTCCGAAACTAGTCAGTGATTTGTCACTGATTTTGAATAGTAAGGACTAATCACTGCATCGTATGTTTTTGACTTCACTGAAAAATATGGACTAAAGTGACAACAAAATTTTATTTAACAGTAACACAACATTTGACGACCAATAACCTAAACACACTCTGTTTAAGTTATTTTGTGTTGGCCAATCAGAGCGCGTGTCCTTAAATTAGCCAATCAGAGCGCATGTGTCCTTAAATTAGCCAATCAGGCGCGTGTCCTTAAATTAGCCAATCAGAGCGCATTGTAGATGGTGGGAAATTGGCGGAATATATTGCAAGCAAAATCAAAGTCATTGCGCTTCTTTGGGTTAATTGTTCGATGGTGGGGATAGATACGCTGACTACCATGCCATATTTCATAGGTTCTAGCCGCGGGTGAAAAGCTTGAATTATTATTTATACGATAGATACCTACACTTTTATTTGACCACAAACTTACCGTAAATAGGTGGCCAAATTTTAATGTGAAAAAACCTACAAAACTCATCATTACACAGTATACAATGTAGTTATTATACCTGTTAATTTGGTAAGTAGTACTGAACTCATTTTCTCTACAACTTTGTTTGAACCACCGAAATGAACCTCCACTCCACATTAGCTTTACAACATAAATATCCAACGTAATTCGCTAAAGCCGGGTTAATTCCCAAAAATGTACGCTTAGCTTACGAAGCAAATTTTAATACCATTCCATGTACAGTCAGCGTTAAAAATAGCTGATATATCAATACATTTTTACATTACGCAATTTTCAGTAAAGGTTTTATACTATCAAGAAAATGTTTATAGCATATTAAGTACTCTACAGTGATCATCATGAAAGGGCACTAAAGTGATCTACATTTGATGCTG